>ML105168.1:0-234919 GCA_003697995.1 Taxidea taxus jeffersonii | reverse complement strand
TCTTCTTCTTCTTCTTCTTCTTCTTCTTCTTCTTCTTCTTCTTCTTCCTCCTCTTCCTCTTCCTCTTCTTCTTCTTCTCCTTCTTCTCCTTCTTCTCCTTCTTCTTCTTGTGACTGTTCCAGCCATTTAGCGACTCAGGATGTTATAAAAGTACTTTTATCTTACTAAAATTAGCACAGCTATTGGTTCATGGTTGCATTTTGTGGTATAAAGAATACATGAGATGATGAGTTAAAATTGGTTTATACTCATAGAACTGTTAGATTGATATAACATAATGATACTTTTTTTCTGGTATGAATTGTCCTTAGTATTTGAGTATAAATAGAATGAAGGAATAAGTCCTTCCTCATGAATGAGTCAACCCATATTCTCCTCCTGATACTCACTTGCACTGACTTGTTCTCTGCCTTCGCCATTCAAAGGGAATGCCCAGGTAAGCAGCTGGTCCTAGGAGGAGGGTGAGAAATATGGAGTGCCCATGGTTGACATCCTAGCCATTATCATCCTAGATTAACTGATAGGGTGCTGACCCGCAGGCATATGAGGGTGTGCCCCAAAGCAGCTAAGACCAGCTGATTTACTACCTGCAGAGAGCCTAGTTCAGTTGACACTTACCATTTGAGCCCCTAAACAATACTTTGTTTTTGCAGTAGGGGTATAAATAGAAGTAAAAGGCAAAATCTGCATAACTTTGTGATAAAACCAGAGGCTTCAAAAGTACTTTTATATCAGCCACCTTCCATTTTTAGCATTTCCTTTAGAGTTCTTTTGTTCCTTGGACAACTAGAGATAGTGTTTTAGAAATAATGGACTAGGAAATCCAGCATCAACTGCTCAAGAGATTCCAATATTAACTCCCACTTGGAAGTCTATCCTGCTGCACACATCTCTGGGGCTTTGTATAAAAATAAAGAACTAAGCATATACCTGTGTCCTAGAATGCTACATGTAAATGAAAACAATTAAGTTGTGCAAGAGCTACTCTCCTAGGATTATGGCAGCTGGGATCCTTTTATTTTGGGTTAGTTGAGGGGAGGCATTTGATTTTATTGTAAATCCCTTTCAGTATATTTTTTTATAATGTCTCTTTGCCTCTAATGATATAGGCACTTTAGCTTTTCTTAAATTATTGTTGTAATTACAGTGACTAATGATGTTGTAAATCTCCCTTTCAAATTTTAGAAGTAATTTTGCCAAAAGCACTTTTTAAATTTCTGTGCACCCTCCATGTAGGGCTAGCTCTCTAGCAGCAAAATGGATGAGTTTTTCCTTGAGTATAAACTGTAACATTAACTTTTAGATCCTGTTCCTCAGTAATGGATTTTGAATGACCACATTGCAGGTAGAATCAGAAATGTTGCTGTCCTCCTTTTGAAAGTAAAGAAATATTCTTTTAAGAGAACAGGTGTTACAACTGGTATTCTGACCAAACTCTAATTCCTTGCAGTTGCATTTTAACCACAGAATTGCTCATATTATTGGAACCACACCAAATTTCTTTGTTTACCAGTTCTTGATTAAGATTTGAAAGGGTGGGGGATAAGAAATTTACAGAATGAATGCCAAGATCTTTTCTTTTTAAAAAATAAGTCTTATAGCAAATGTAGATTAATTACAAAAAAACTGGACAAGATGTTGGGGTGCCTCTATCTGGCTCTGTCATCAACAAGCTATGGGAATTTCTTTGTTACTTTACCTCTCTGATCCTTGCCTGTTCTATATGTACTAATGTGAAGAAGGTCTATGACCTATGTTGAATGAAGAAGATGAGATACAGTAATACGTATACTCTAATTGAGTGATGATCGATGTGGACATCTCATGACTCAAGTCCTCAGCATTAGGAGGATGTGAATGGAACTGAGTCTTTATACCATGAAAAGATTCACTAATGTACAAAACACTTATAACACCAGCCTCCACTCACTCATTCATCTCTACTTACGTTTTCCACTCATACATTATGTCTGTGTAAATCATTGCTGATTTCTAAATGCTGTATCTTCTAATACATAAAAACACAAGGTACATCAGTCACAAAATGGAATTGTAGACCTTGCAATACGTGCTGTGTATCATGGATCCTTGGCAGTCGTATTGGAGAATTACTCAAATCCCACCCAAAGCTATGGATGACCAAGTGTTAGAAAAAAAGGAAAGGAAGAAAGGAAGGAAGACAGGATAGGAAGGGAGTGTGGGAGGGAGGAAAGAAGGAAGGAAGGAAGACAGGGAAACAATAATTATGATTCAGGACTGGCTCTGCAAAAAGAACAGGAAGAGGACGAAAAAGAGGGTGGGGGATGGGGAGAGGAAGAAGGAGAAGGAGAAAAAAAAAAAAGACTACCAAAAGATTAAATAAAGCCTTTGGCATATTGTGGAATTGTTTTTGGTGCTTTAAGTACGGGTACTTTAAGAACAGGCTGAAAAAGGCAAATATGAAGTAGAGATGAAATACCAGGCAATCATAAAACTTGTAAAGAAAAAATACTCAGAAAAGTCAGGACTTGATCTGTATTGTATTCATTCATAGGATTAATACTTGGAGTAATTAAAATATAAATGTTACTAAATTTAAGGGAAAATATACATATTTGCATACATAGTTTCTTTCTTCCAATTTTTTTCTTTCTCCTCAAGTGAAATTTTGCTACTTACTGTAAATGTTTCTATTTTCGGTGGCCCAATATCAATTATTTTCAGAAAAAGAAGGTATTCTAAATCTCCTGTATAGAAATATACATATAGTATAGTATGGTATGGTATACACTTATATGGATATGCATATGGGTATATATATATATGCATTTTCCAGTTTTCCAGTGGAACCAATATACTATATTTGCTGGCTTTTTCCCACCCAAGCCCAGAGTGCCCCACCCCAATCTTTCTCAGCTCCAAAAAGGATATGCAAATCTAGTGCACTCAGAACAGATTACTAAAGAGCCATGGTCACTATTTCACAGTGCACTAGGAATTTCTAGCTATGCTTAACTTTGTAAAAATAGAAACAAGAGGAACTAATCCTGAGGAAATAGATGGAATTGCATTTTGAGTGACTTTTTAGCAATTCAGACTCAAAGATTGAATTGTTTTATTTAATGTATAGAACAATTATAAATTTAAATGGAAAGAGCCAGTGGCTTGTGATATGAACAGCATGGAACAGAGAGGAGGATCAGAGAAGAATCTAGAATTTGGAGGACAAAGAAAGTGGCCCAGCTAAGGTTTTCCTTCATTTGATGATAATAGTGAGACCACACACTATAAGATTTGTAAGTTGGGAGGGGTGTGTGTGTGTGTAACACATATAAGGTACGTTTTGCATTTAAGATTCTTTTTATCTGTCTCTAAGATCTACCAAGTTCCCACTTCTATTGTAGGAGCAAAAGTTGTATCAATTTTTGGACATCTTAAAAGACCTAAGTAAAAAAGATTATTGGAAGACTATTAGAGATTTGTAGTCATCCTAGAGAAAACACCCTTGACTAATGCAGACAATATTCTGGTGCCAGAGGGGCCTGAACAAGGGTTATTTCTTTGAGAATTGGTTGGATATTCTTGGGCCCAGGTCTTCGTTTTGGCATTTACTAGTTGTATGGCTCTAGTAAGCCACCTAACCCCATTATCTGTTAAATGGATAATAATCACTCTTTACTTATTTGAAGATTAGATGAAGTGATGTATATAAACATATTGTATAGTGTTTAGCATATAACAAGTGTTTATAGTATTATTTTTATTAGACTCATGAAAGAGGCAAGTTTAAGAACAGATCATTAACAAGAAATTTATTAATGACTCACAGCGTAGATCTTAAAATATTTTAAATTCATCTTCTCCATGATTCCAGAATTGAAGTAAGAGCTGCTTTTGGTGGACAGTAGGTGACATAACCGATGGTTTCAAGTGGTCCTGGGTTCATGTGGGGGGTGAGAAATACAGAGAAGGTGGGAAGCCAGACAAAATAGTTAGTCTTATACAGGAAACATAAGCAAGATTGATTTTATAAAGAAAAATGTTTTTTAATTTAATTCCCTTTGCACCTGTTCCTCCGCCTGGGCTCCTGTTACATTAAACTCTAAAATACCTATTATCACCATTTGTTACAAAGCTGATGCAGAATAATCGAGCATGTCCCTGGAGAAATTACACAAATTCTTTAACTCTACAAAATTATTCAAAGAGTCCAGAAGGGGATTCCACATGCTCCCCTACTTTCTAATCAATGTTGGACAATTAGTTTTTTGGCTGAGTATATTTATGACATCAGTGGAGTTAGAAATGGTCAGTGGAATGATGCCTGGGTGCCAGCAATGGGGGAACTTGGCATTTTCCAGTGCAATGAATCTCTCAACATTGATGGGAAGATTCAATATGATTCAGCATTTCTGCCACTTGTTTTTTTTTCCTGGATAGTTCATTGAAAAACAGAGTATAGCTTAGAGAAGACAGAAGCCAGGGAAGGAGGTGGGTATAGAACAGAAAAGAGAAATAAGGATTGTGTTACTGGAAGCTCCAAAACATGGTTTCTCTCCTCAAGAGAAGAACGAGAATGCAAATAACAGGTGCTGTAATCCTCCAGCAAGACTCTGAGTTACCTTGGGTCCAGGATTGTGTCCAATTCAGTTTATGATATAAACACCTCACATAGTGCTTGGCACATAGAATGTTCTGGAAATATTCTATTTGTCTTTTTTGAAAGGCTGGGGAAAAAAATAAGAGTAAGTCAACTCTATTAAAGATTTAATATTTATTTTCCTGCATAATTTACCCTCCTTATCCAACTCTGGTGAGGATTAATTTCCAAAATATTGTAGCCTGTCAATAAGAAACCATCTGAAACCAGAGTGTAGTCGTAGCCTATATTGTCCCTGCCAAAGGGTCTAGTAACTTTATCAGAACTTTATGTGTACTCTAGAATAGCCTAGATGTACTTCAAAATAAATATTTTATTTGTGAAACATTATTTTTGTTACTGTTGAAAATCCCAAAGACTATTGGCTTTAAAGTTGCAGAAATAGTGTAAAGAGATAAACGTGGAAACCTCAGATTGCTTACTAAAGAGAGAAATAGAAAAGGTTTAAAATGCCATTTTAGGTAATGGGAACAAGAATCTGCGGGGATAAATCTGCTTTCTCAGGTACTATTTTTAACTTTTGTTACACACACATTCTGTATTTTTTTTAAAGATTTAATTAATTAGTTAACTAATTTAAGAGATAGCCAGCATGAGTGGGGTCAGGGGCAGTGGCAGAGGGAGAGAATCTCAAACAGATGCTCCACTGAGCATGGAGCCCAAGGTGGGGTTCAATCTCAGAACCCTGAGATTATGACTTTGCCATCCCGGTACTGCACATGCATTCTGTATATTTTAAAGATCTGACATTCATGGATAAGAGATATCTTGCAAAGTGTTGCCTTTAATTCTCTGATGGAGCGGGGGAGTGGAAATGTCTATCTTTCAAGAAAGTAACTCTGTGGTGGTAAGAAGTAAGATTAAGGGACCTTACTAGTAGTAGAAACTTTGTCAAAAGCAAATTCCTTTGTGTGATTTTCCCTGAGTTGGTGATGCATTGGAATAGGTGTTGATGCTAAGGGTACCAAGGTTTTGGTTTTGGTTTTCATCTAAAATGTTCAGACTTGGGTTCCTGGGTGGCTCATTCAGTGAAACATCTGCCTTTGGCTCGGGTCATTATCCCAGGGTCCTGGGATAGAGCCCTGCATCAGGCGCCTTGCTCATTGGGGAATCTGTTTCTGCCTCTCCCTTTGCCCCTCCCCACAGACTGTATTTTCTCCCTGGCTCTCTTTCTCAAATAAATAAATAAAATCTTAAGGAAAATAAGAATGTTGCATGTCATTAAAAAATAAACAGATGCAGGAAGCCATTAAAACAAATTTGTAGCTTAATGAATTGTTTGAAGAAAAATGCACTTAACTTCACCAGCCACCCCAAAAGCCTTGTCCCTTTTGCCTGCTTTCAGACACGTTCTCCATCAAACCCCCCTGCAACTCTGCTGACTTTGATCATAGTAAGTGCTTGCTTGATACTGTTTCAGTTTTATCACCCAAGTGAACTCATCTGTGGACATTATACTTTAGCCTATTTTTTTTTCCAATTAGTCACATCTTTTAATTTTTTTTAAATCTGCAAGTTCTTTCATCTTTTTTCTTTTTTATTGCATACAATTTATTTGTTGAGAGACCAGACCCATTAGACCTGTACGATTCTGCATGGTCTGGAATTTGGGTGGTAGCCTCTGAATTGGGCTCAGCTCCTATCACTTCAGTGAGATGTAATTGGAGTTATCGTCCTTTAAAAGGCACATAAAGACTGGATTTGTTCTTTCTTTGATGTTAGCAGATATTGATCTTTTATGCCTAGGCTCATTTAGTATTGAGGGTTGAAAATGGTAACATTCAAATTCTGTATTTACATATTAGTTGAAATAATTCTGTGATAACATACTTGCCATCATCTCCTCTTTGGTTAGCCAGTCATACAGTTTATATTAGGAAGACAGGATAAAAGATTTATAGTTTTTCTTTATTTACTAGTTTTTCAGATTATGGGTTTGTTTTTGTTTTTCTTTACCTATCATCTTTCCAAGGTAACCCTTAAAAAAATGGCCCTGTGAACTCATGGATTTGAACTTATTTGATGGGTTTTAATCTATTGCAATTATTAACCTTGTAGAAGATAAAACTGTCCCATCTTTGAGGCTGATATATTTTTTTAAGATTTTATTTATTTATTTGGCAGACAGAGATTACAAGTAGGCAGAGAGGCAAGCAGAGAGAAAGGAGGAAGCAGGCTCCCCGTGAGCAGAGAGCCCAATGCAGGGCTCGATCCCAGGACCCTGGGATCATGATCTGAGCCGAAGGCAGAGGCTTTGACCCACTGAGCCACCCAGGTGCTCCTGAGGCTGATATTTTTTATTAAAAAATATTGACTGGTATTTATTTACTAATGACTGTTTTGAGTATAACACTTTATATATGTTATACAATGTAATGCTCCCAAAAGTCCTACAGAGTATCCCTTCACAAGTAAGGCTGAGGCCTAAAAAGCTTAAGTAAAATTTGCCCAGGTTCCCTCAGGTAGAAGCAATAAAGCTGCAGTAGAAATCAAGGCCATCTTACTGTTTTACCACTTTGTTACATTCATCACAGTAGAAGTTTACTTATCAGTTTTTTAGACATTGTCTCATTTAGCAAAACATTTATGTGGGTTAGCAAACCTAACTTCATTGCCATTTTACCAAAGAAAAGGTGACTTTGAAAAATTAAGTGACTCATTCAAAGTTGTCTATGTGCCTCATGAGGGACAAAATCTAAACTCTTGCTTTGAGCCTGATGCCTTTTGAAGTAATGCACTCCTTCCCAAGATGTGACCACTGCCATAAAAGGGAGGCTATGTACCTCCATCCAGGTGCCTGAATGTCACAGACCTCAGTGCTAGAGGGTGAATTTATATATAACCCTTGAGAAGGAGAAGAGAGACCAGCCTTGTAACAAGCAACAGCATTTGAGGAATTTTGCAGTTCCTTTTTTTCTTTTAAGATTTTATTTATTTATTTGTGAGAGAGGGAGCACAAACAGGGGGAGCAGCAGGCAGAGGGAGAAGCAGATTCCCTGCTAAGCAAGGAGCTTGATGTGGGACTTGATCCCAGGACCCCAGGATCATGACCTGAGCCGAAGGCAGATGGTTAAAACCGAGCCAACCAGCCATCCTTTTTAAATTTTTTTAAATATTTATTGTTTTAGGAATGTTGCAGTTCTAAAATCAAAGTCAGAAATATTTCTAAAGTAGAAAGAAATGGGGCTAAGCCGAGGTCAGTGTCCACTGGTGGTGATAGTATCTCAGGGCTTGATTTTCCATTGAGGATAATAGGCTTAGTTATCATACCTTCTACACAGTCATCATCCCCCCCCCTTTTTTTTAATTGAGAGTGTGTGAGTGGAGCTCGAGTTGGAGAAGAGGGTAGAGGGCGAGAGAGAATCTTAAGCAGGCTCTTTGCTAGGCAAAGAGCCTGACACAGGGCTTGATCTCAAAATCCAGAGATCATGACCTGAGCCAAAATCAAGAAAACATAATCAAATAACAAATAATCCAATCAAGAAATGGGCAACACACACAAACAAACATTTCTCCAAAGAAGACATACAAATGGCCAACAGACACATGAAAAAATGCTCAACATCCCTTGGCATCAGGGAAATACAAATGAAAACCACAGTAAGATACCACATCACACCAATCAGAATGGCTAAAATTAACATGTCAGAAAACAACAGGTGTTGGCGAGGATGTGGAGAAGGAGAAAACCTCCTACACTGTTGGTGGGAATGTAAGCTGGTGTAGTCACTCTGGAAAACAATATGGAGGTTCCTCAAAAAGTTGGAAATAGAGCTACCCTATGTCCCAGCAATTGCACCACTGGGCATTTACCCTAAAGATACAAATATAGTGAGCTAAAGGGGCATGTGCACCCCAATGTGAATAGCAGCAATGTCCACAATAGCCAAACTATAGAAAGAGTCCAGATGTCCATTGACAGATGAATGGATAAAGATGTGGTATACACACACACACACACACACACACACACACAATGGAATACTACCTAGCCATCAATAAATGAAATCTTGCCATTTGCAATGATGTGGATGGACTAGAGAATATTATGCTAAGCTAAATAAGTCAGTCAGGGAAAGACAGTAATCATATGATCTTATTCATATGTGGAATTTAAGAGACAAATCAGAGGATTGTGGGAGATGGGAGGGAAGAATAAAAGAAGACAAAATCAGAGAGGGAGACAAACCATAAGAGACTCTTAATCATAGGAAACAAACAGGGTTACTGGTGGGGAGGGGCATGGGGGAATGAGTAACTGGGTGATGGACATTAAGGGGGACACATGATGTAATGAGCACTGGGTATTACATAAGACTGATGAGTCACTGACCTCTACCTCTGAAACTAATAATATACTATGTGTTAATTAATTGAACTTAAATTAAGAAAAAGAAAACAAAAAAAAGAGTTGGACTTTAATTGACTGAGTTACCCAGGAGCCCCCTTTCCTTTTTTTAAAGAAAAAAAAAAATAGGAGGGTAACCAGTGAACAGACCCCTCCCCAACCACTTCCACTTTGTTTTTTAATAAGATTCTTACACAGAAACCTCTTCATCTCCCCTTTAACTCTACAATACATCTGTACTCATCACATACCCCTGAGTCACCAACTCTTATTAACAGAAGTGTTTGCTAGAGGGATTTTTTTTAAATGCTGAACTCCACAGTTACCTGTTATTTAAATTGGGAATGTTAACAGCATTCTTGACTGTATTTTTGGTGAGGTTAGAAGGAAAGACATACAATATTTAATATTCTGAATAGAACTGCCTGGAGAGCTGAATGTTAAAGGATTCATGGAAACTTATTATATATGCTGAGAGCTGGAGCTAGGAATACCTCAGAGAATGACTCATGGAAGTCTGAATGGGAGGGGGAAGTTACTTAAAATAAAGTTTCTTGTTAGTTACTTGAAGTAATAGAAGTTTCTCTAACAATCACCCAGCTCCAATATTGAGATAAGGTACATATCCATCCCCCTCACCTCGTGATATTTAAATATATGTACACCTGCCTAGATATTTTCCGTTTGTTTATCTACAAGGTTTAATTAGGCCTCCAAAAAAAGCAACAGCTCAGGAGACAGTTATGATATTTCAATTTAATGCAAATCTACAGACTTAATTGCCTCCAATAGCAACACAGGCTGCATATCAAAATCCTCAGGATCTGGGATCATCCGTTAAACATTGGTACATTTTTACACAAGGCATTGGAAGAATGGATTTGCACCAAACAAATGCATCAAAATGCTATACTTCTTTTTTTTTTTTTTTTAAGATTATTTATTTATTTCACAGACAGAGATCAGAAGTAGGCAGGGAGGCAGGCAGAGAGAGAGAGAGAGGAAGGGAAGCAGGCTCCTCGCTGAGCAAAGAGCCCGATGTGGGGCTTGATCCCACGACCCTGGGATCATGACCCGAGCTGAAGGCAGCGGCTTTAACCCACTGAGCCACCCAGGCGCCCCAAAATGCTATACTTCTTAAAGGGTGGAATTATGTTTTCAAATGAAGGTGAATTAAAATTAAGAAGTAGATGAACTTCCTGATACCATGGTATGTTTTAAGTGGAATTGTCTTGGGATTGAAAATTAGCTTCTTAAAAAATCAAATGATCTACTCTGAAGCATCTATAATGACCTCATAGTATATAACTGGGTTAGAATCTCAAAGTACAAAAGTGCAGGGGATCTCTTCTCATGTCAGTCTTGGAGCTGATGGTCTGTCCTGAAGGATGTGACATTTTATACAAGTTTCCTTATTTTAAAGACTGTTAACGTCATTCAGAGCAAAACTCTGAGGACTGTGGAGGGAACTCAGACATCTCCAGAAATACTGGATGAGATTGTCTTCCAAGATATAGGTATAATTCTCATAATTCTAGTCATATTTAGCGACATATACTCCATCTAACTATCCAACAGTAGAGGTTTAGCTCCAATACACATAACGGGATGTTATGCCACAATTAAAAAGCAATGACAGAGACCTGTATTTATTGACATGTTAAGACATGAATAATATAGGTATTTTTATGTGAAAAAAAGTGACAGTCAAGAGAATGGTATGTATAATAGTTCACTTCTTTTCCTACACCTCCTGTCCATATGCTGTGTGTTCTTGCACTTCCTGTTTGCCTCCCACTACAGATCTAGCCTCCCAAGTGTTCTCCTTCCCTGCAGTCTTTCACTATGTCCATTTTCTTCCCCTAAAAAACTCCAGTGTCTTACTCCAAATATTTGGAATCTGACAAACTGATTGAGATACAGCCAGTCTTGTTTTTTAGTGGAGCTATGGTGATATCTCCAATCTGTTGTTACCCCTATTTCTCACTAGAACAAAGACCCCTCTACTCATTATTTATTTATTTATTTTGTTTTTCTTAGTTATAGTTCATGACCCACCATCGTAATCATATCTTTCCAAATACAAATTGCTCATTCCTTTTTCTTTCTGAGGTGGCAAATTCTCCACCCTGGGGTACCCAGCTTTCCATTCTCTCTATGCCCACACCTAAAGGGCAGAACATTGCTGGAAAAACCTCTACAACCAGATTAGCTTCACTTTATATTCAAAAGGAGTCAACCTTGTCTGATAGTTTTACCAAAATGATCTCATAAGCTCATTTTTACACTCTCAAAAACTACTAATTCCTACATCTCTTCTCCCCTAAAACCCATGACAATCCTAGGCTTTCTCACTTCACTGTTGAGCTTGCTATAGACTTCACTGAGAAAATGGACGATTTCGGATGTCAACTCACTTATCCTCCCAACAGCAAACCCTAAAATCCATTTCCTCAACATCTGCTTATTCTTTTTGTCCTTACGTTCAAATTAAGTCAGTGCCCTGCCTCTTACCAATGACCAAGCCCATCATGCTCTAGATTCCTCTCCTGCATACTGACTCAAGGATTCAACCATTTGATTGTCTCCTTTTTTGCTGAAACGTGAATATGGATTTCCAGAATAGTCATTGAAAACTTTTCCTCAATATAGAATTCTCATTCCTTAGAAAAAGAAAGAAAAACTAATTTGCTTCTTCTGCATCTCCAGGCACCACCCCCTTTTTTCTACCTGTTGTTTTTCCTATACCAGTGTTTCTTGAAAAAGTCATTTATATGTTCTCTCACTAACCTCCTCTCCTCATTCTTCAACTATTGCAGTTGGCATTTCATCCAAACCACTGCATAAAACTGCTCTTGTCAAGGTCACTAAATTCAATGACCCTGTATTTGTCTTCATCTTCTAACCTCTCAGCTTCATTTAACACATTTGATGACATTCTTCTATTTAAAACACTCTTTGATCTTTGAGTTACATCTCTCTTTTCTGGATTCTTCTTATCTTTCAGGCTGTAATTTCACAATCCACTATGAAGGTTACTTTACCTTCTCCCAAAATTATTTTTTTTCAGATTCTGCAGGTCCTTCTACTTCCTTGTTTATCACCCCCTTCTATGTTATGTCATTACATTATGAGGCTTTGGATATGTTTGAGTATTAGACATGGTGAAGAAATTTTGGCTATGTGTTCTAGCACTTTTCCAATCATTTTGGCATACCTGGTGCCTCCAACAGTGAGGTTGGGGCATGAATCAAGTTTGCATAGTGCTAATTGGAAAACCTGGAAGGGCTTAAGGGCAATTCATCTGTCATGGAGATCACTGTGATGCATAGATATAACCACGGGAGGGAAGATGTTAGCTGCATAGGGGCCAGCCCTGGTGGAATGTACTTCACCAATGGCTTCAGCTCTCTGTGGCCTGACTTTGCTCTTTCTCTTTTTTTTTTTTTTTTTTCTGGTGATAATATGCCTTTGCTATTGTGATTTCCATTCAGTAGATCTTTGTTGATCATGAGCATGGCACTGAGCTGTGCACTGAGGACAGAGATGGTATTAAGAGCAACCTCGGTATAGAATTTACTCTGTGCCAGGCATGTTGCTAAGCCCTGTAGTATATGAACTCATTGAATTCTTACAACTACCACATTGGGCCTTTGAGAGGAATAAGACTCAGTAAGACTCCATTAAGTGTATCCAGATCAAAAGGGTGGTAGGTGGCAGAGCTGGCTTTGAGATCTGGCTCCAGGGTCCTTGAGGTCACCAGCTGATCAGAAGAGACAGAGCTATCACCACATTACAATGTGGTAAGAGCTGGAAGAGAGGTTAGGAACATGTGTGAGCCTAAGGAAGAGAGGTCCTTACAGTGCCTGGGAAGGATTCCCAGAAGTGATACCATTTGAACTAAACCTTAAAAAAGGGTAAGAAATTTATGTCAGAGGAGTGGAACAATCTCAGCAGAGAGAAAAGGATCTACCAATTGCAGGGGCAGAGAAGAGTATGGTAATCATAAGGCACGGGGAGAAGTTCAAAGTGGCTGAAGCATGAGCTTGTATTCCTGTTGCTGTGAGGAGAAGGTTCTGTGTGCTGGGAAGACACTAACCTGGTGGTCCACAGGCTCAACCAGAGCTGACTTTGTCTGACTCAACATCCTTCCTAATGTCTATTATAAGACAATCATATGAGAACAATATTTCAGGTGCCTCTCAGCTCAGACTTTCTATAATTATAGAAAACCCCAAAGAAATCTAAAGTATTTTATCCTGAAAGTCCAAACCCAGACTCACCTCTCCTGCAGATGAATGCAGATGGCCTAAGCCTGGTTCTGTGGCCCATTTCTCAGGCCTCAGCTTCTACTGAATATCATTTGAAGGTAAGGGAAGTGGAGGTCAAGGTTGTCTGGGACTGGGGGGCTTCCTAGATTGAGTTACTTCCCGTGCAAAAAAAAAAAAATTTTTTTTTGAAAGTCCTTAAGCAAACAAGAGTGAGTTGTTTACCCTATCTGAAGGCTAGTTAATATGCCAAGATCTCATAGAATGGAGAAAGTTCATGGAAAATCACAATACATGGGACTCAAACTGGTGTATTTGTAAATTATAGAAAATTTTGAGATACAGACATGTTTATTTCACTTTTTTTCATTAACTTTACTGGTACTATTTGACATACTTCTTTTTATTAGATTTGTGTTATTTAAGAAGCCTGATTCTGGGTTTAATACCAAATGCTGGGAATTTCTCTTTTTTTCTCTATTGGATATGTTTTCTCCCATTTTTTGTTTCCACAGAGGAAAAAATTCTGTTATTTCTGATTTTTTTAAAATTTCTGATCATTTAAATATTATTTAAATATTACATGTTACATAAAAATGGAAGAAAAAATTAAGTCACCTAAAGACATACCAATATAAGATAACCACCATCAACACTTTGTTGATAGACTCGTATGCATTTCTTTGTGAACACACATATGTTCTTTATGTATATATACAGTTTAACACAATTGAGATCATATTATCAAAACATGTTGCTTTTACTGTGAACATATTTTTTTCTGATTCATTTTTCCCCCTCATCTGTATTTGTTTCCTTTTTCTTCCTAATTCCTCTCAGCCAAGCAAGGTAACCACTGCTGATGTCTGGAGTCTATCCTTCCATTTAGTTTGGATTCTCAAGAGGAAGATTCCAATACAAGACTACCTGTGAACAAGGTGTATTGGGGAAATACTTATGAAGGAGAGAGTGAAGGAACCAGAAGAAACTGGGGGGAGTGTTTAGTCAGGTCTAACTGCTGAGAAGGAGAAGAGGAAGATGGAATCCGAGGCTGCGGTATAGTACCAAGAGAGTATGACTAAGCTAATGGGGACTCAACCAGCCAGACATGCAGTTGACAACTTGTAAGAATGGGCCTACATTACTAACCATGCTGTGCCAGGTCATTGGCTGACAGCACCTTACAGTCCGTGTGGCCTTAGCAAGAACAAGGATCAGACCAGAAGGACAACAGCCAGTCTGTTTCCTGTAGCAGAAGAGCTAAGCAGTACACCACTTTCTCCATGTTTGTATTGCAATATACAAATTCACATGCATACATTTTGGGTTTTAGTCATTGTTTTTATAAATACAGTATCATTTTATACACACCACCCTGAATCTTGCTCTTGTCTCTTAACATGGAATCCACCCAAGTAATGCAATATATAGCTTATTCCTTTCAAGGGACAGCACATCTTATAATACTTAAATATCAAAAATTACTCAAGCTATAAAAGGTATGGCAGAGTTAAAGATACTGTAATCGTGTTGTATGGTAACAGATGGTAGCTATATTTGTGGTGAGCATAGCATAATGTATAAAGTTGTTGAATCACTGTATTGTACACCTGAAAACAATGTAACATTGTATATCAACTATATTACCCAAGTATTTCATATTAATGGGGATTTCCTTAAAGATCTAAATGTAAAATAGCATAATACACTTGTAAGGAAGTATATATAATTTGCAACAATGTGGATGGAACTAGACGGTATTATGCTGAGTGAAGTTAATCAGAGAAAGACAATTATCATATGATCTCCCTGATATAGGGAATTTGAGAGGGAATGTGGGGGGACTTGGGGGGTAGGGAAGGAAAAAATGAAACAAGATGGGATCGGGAGGGAGACAAACCATAAGAGACTCTTAATCTCACAAAACAAACAGGTTGCCAGGAGGAGGGAGACAGGGAGAGGGTGGTCGCATTATGGACATTGGGGAGGGTATGTGCTATGGTGAGTGCTGTGAAGTATGTAAGCCTGATGATTCACAAACCTGTACCCCTGGAGCTAATAAGACATTATATGTTAATAAAAAATTAAAAAAATTAAAGAAATGTATATATATATATATATATGCACTCATAAAATATGCATATAAGTATAATTAAGTATATATTTTACAAATATGAATACATACATAAACTATATATATAGTTTTCACTATATTTTCACTGTATTTTGATATGTGGCAAGAGATTGATTCAGCTAACTCAGTTATCTTTCATCTTCTCTGGACTTCCTAAATTTTCTTGGTATCATTTGTCCATGGTCATCATCTTCTTATCTCTCTCTTCCTGTATCTGTGTTTTTAAAGTTATTTTTAATATCTTTATTCTCATTTTTGTTTTGAGGTAAAAATAGAAATAAAAATGCATTAAATCTCATAACATATTCTGACGTATGAACTATTAACTCATTTACTCAGTTCAAAAATTTAGTATTCTATTTGGAGTTATAAATTAAGAAATGAATTCATTTTTAGGTGGTTGACATTTTTATTATTTTGTCTTTGCATTTAAGAATAAGATATGCTATAACTGAAGTACAAACCTTGTTTTATGTCTTCCAATAAGATTTAATAATTTTCTCCTTATAAATGCTAAATTTTCTTATTAAATTAATTGCTATGCACACTATAGTTTTGTCACTTTTAAGAACAGAATGTTTCCCATTTTCATTTATATCTGGTTATTGCTAGTGTAGACAGAAACTATTTTTGAAAATGTGTCCTATCCAACCATCTTAACTAGTTTCTCTATTACTTAGGTTTTTTTTTTTCTTTTTTTGCCATCTTGCTTTACCTATATCCATTAGCATGTATTTGGTAAAAATACTGTTTTATGTTTCTTCTGGTCTTTACCTGAGTTTATTAAAAATGCTTTTATTTAAATTCAAATAATAACTACCTATGCATCTCTTTCTTATTCAGAGTTCAGTGGAAATGGCTTTAATGTTTTGCTTGTAAAAAGTTGTGGGGTTTGTGTGTGTATATATGTGAGATATCTCTCATTTCAAAGGATATTTCTTCTATTACTGTTTTAATTTCATTTAAAAATAAGAAATGACTACTTGACTTTAGTAAATAATTTCTCGTGTACTGGAATATTTGTATGACTTTTCTCCTTTAGTTTTGTCAGTGAAATGTGACTCTTCTATGCTTCTAATATATTTATCTACTAAATAACTATCAGATTCTCTCCAGTAGTATTTTATTGTAAATCGCTGCATATACATAGGCTTGTATCTATTTCTAAATATATCTTAATGCCTATGCTATAATTTTCTTTCTTTGTACCATCTTTTTAAAGATTGGTTATTAATTCTATTCCTGCTATATAAAATGAGCTGATGAGATACCCATCTATTCCTACAGTCTGTAAAATCTTAATTATCTTTGTAATTATCACTTACTTAGAAGAAGCCTAGACCTAGAACAAGAAACTCTCTTGCTCAAGTGTCTTTTGGGGGAAAGAGGAGTAAAAATTTTAATCACTTTGCCAGTATCTTTTATAGAAACTGGCCTATTCAAGTTTTCTCCTTTTCCTTTGGTAATTGTCATTGTTTTTAAATTTCTAGTTCTTTCCTTCTGGACTTTCAAATTTTTTGTGTTATATTTGCATTCTCTTTTAATTCCATCTTTTATCAAGGGACTGAAACAAAGGACAGCTGGAACTTGGCAATCATGAATAGCCACTATCTGATATGTGATTAAGGGTTATACAATATAGGACTATGAATGAAACAAAACAGGTAGAAAAAAAACAGAAACAAACAAGAGGGCAATTATATTTTTTTTCCCCTCACAATACTGCTACCCTTGGTAGGAGACCATTGTTAAGATGCATACTTGAATTTCAAGAATCATACCAGACCCACCCAAATTTTTCAATCTTACTTAAGCTAGAAAAGTAAACCCCAAACCCCACCATGCTCTCTGTCTCTCAAACACGCATATGTGTGAAAGAAAGCTTTAATTTTTACATCTAGAGAAACTGACAGGAAAAATTATAGAGACAGGAAAGGTAGGCTCATGAAAGGTCTTTAAACATAACATGCCATTTAGACTTTAATAGGAGGGCAGTAGGATTGGGGCACAGAATTATATTAAGCACAGTTCCTTGATGAGCTTGGTGTATTTAAATGCCTCTGATTTCTCTTAGAGTGGTAGCTAAGAGCATGGGTCTTAGAATTAGACTGACCTTTCTACCTTTATTAGCTTTATTGGATTTTAGGTCTCAGTTTCTTAAATTTAAAATGGAGATACTAATTTTGTTTTCACATAGGTCATCTAAAATACTAAAATCATCAAGTTAAGTATTCATTACATGGTAAATGAACACTCAATAAATGGTTGATATAATCAGCCATCATCATGACCATTATCTTCAGGCTCACCATCATTTATTTATGTTTTCCAAATGTTAGAGTCATACATAAACATCATCATTGTGGCATATAGATTTTCCCCAGCAACGTGATAACAGTAAGAAATGAGAACATAGCTGGCTGGTAGAACTCAAGGTCTGTTCTGCTACCAACTAATGTGGACCTTTCAATTTTTGTTTTTGTTTTGTTTTATCTTTTAAATGTCTTTGTTAAAAGGCCTCTGTCTTGGCCTCATAGCTTGCTGTAAATGCCAGTTTCTAGTTGTCAAAATTTCAGTGTTTTTGATAAAATGGATTAATGGAATACTCATTGTAATGATAAAGAAACTCAGAAAGATTTGGCATTAAATTTTCTAAAACACAACCAGTCCCTCCGTAGTTTGCAGGTAGCGTGTCTTTCTACAAGACAGTAGTTCTCTTAATCAGAGTAACTAACTGAGCAATTATAAAAAATAACTCATTGATTCTATGGCTTAACATAACAGAAGTTTCCTTGTCACTTAGATCACAGTCTTTCGGCAGCTCTCCTCTAGTGTGACTTGGGGATCTACTCCTTCCATTGTGTGGCTCAGCTGTCTAGGAGACCTCCACTCCCAGCTGCACAAAGGAGGGACAAAGTATGTGGGAAGGACACCTCAGCTCGTCATTCCCTCAATCTCAAAATGACGCAATTCAATTCTAATCACATTTTAATGGTCAGATCTTAGTTATGTGGCCACCTCTAGCTGCGTATTTCACTGAACTCAGGCTTTCTGTGTATCGAGGAAGAGAATAATGGGCAGTTTAGTAAACCCAGAGATGCAGAGAGGCAAGTATATACCCATTTACATAAAAAACCAGCACCAGTTAAATAGGAACTTGTCATGACATCCAAACCCATAAATAATCTATTTAAAATCTATTTAAAAAAACTTTAATGAAATTCTGAATAAAAACAGTGTGCTTCCATCATTGCAACCTTACCAAGATCAGAATTATGATAGTTCCTGGTCATTTTCCATTTTTGTCCACACTTATAGGAGAGGAAAAAATGGGATAAATATATATGTGTTTAATAATAGAATACTCTTGACATATTTTCCCCTGAAGATTCCACTACAAATTCTTAAATAAAATAATATGCATCTTAACAAATTAAAATAAAATGTGATTAGATAAATTAAGAGCCTAATTTTTTGCATCAATGATCACTACCAAGGTGATTTTTATTGTACTTAATCATCCTTGCAATATCACTGTTTTTCCTTCTGATAGCCTGTTGTTTGAGTCTGTTTCCTAATTTTTGACAATTTTGGCAATCTACTAAAATTTTGATTTTTATCATCTGTTTGATGATAAATTTGACAGTTTCAATATTTTAAAGATTTGTTTTTATTTATTTATTTGACAGAGATCACAAGTAGACAGGCAGGCAGAGAGAGAGGAAGGGAAGCAGGCTCCCTGCTGAGCAGAGAGCCTGATGTGGGGCTTGATCCCAGGACCCTGAGACCATGACCTGAGCCGAAGGCAGAGGCTTAACCCACTGAGCCACCCAGGTGCCCCGACAGTTTCAATATTTTAAAAATATTTAATGGATGAAGTGTTCTTGATTTGAGTATCTTAATTAAGCTGATGTGTTCGAATAGAGATCATACAGTATATTAATGTTACTACATTTTTTATAAATGCTCAGTAGTATTAAATAAATTACAATGTACTCCTGCTTCCATAAATTTTTTATAAATAATGAATAAGGGGTTATTTTTGGAGAAACAGTTGATATTTTCTTCTCTATTTCTTTTTTTTTGTCAACAGCAGCTAAAAATGCAGATAATGAATATAAGTTCACTAATCACTTTTCCATGTGCACACATTCCTCAGATAAACAAATGATTGAGGATGTCTCATCCTTTCAATCAGAAATTCACTTGGAGGAAAGAAAAAGTGTTTGTGAATGCTTGAGCTGAGGCTGTCAGTGATATTATTTTGCATAATTATATTGTCTATTGATTCATTTTCCATATTTCTTTGGATGGAGCATCTCCTGCATTGATTAAAACTTCCATTTTGTAGTCTATTTGAATTCAGATTTTGCTTCAGAAGTTCTGCTTTGATTGGATATTCCAATGCATCATTTCCCAAGGGC
Source organism: Taxidea taxus jeffersonii (assembly GCA_003697995.1). Classification (NCBI taxonomy): domain Eukaryota; kingdom Metazoa; phylum Chordata; class Mammalia; order Carnivora; family Mustelidae; genus Taxidea; species Taxidea taxus. The sequence continues at coordinate 215,106 of ML105168.1, read as the reverse complement.
ATTTGTAAGAAAAAGAGAAGAAAGCTGCAAGGTGTGGGACTCTTGGGGTTTTCCAGGTTACATTGATATCAGTTAGTTGATTTCCAGTTCATCCTTTTTGATGTGCAGTTGAGAGAGGGTTGAAGTCTTGTAATGGGTAAATGCACTAATATTGGGAGCCTCTTTGAGAGCTGGTAAAAAAGAAATAACCTCCAAAGCTCAGGGTTTCCTAGCATTAACACTGACTTTCATCCTAGTAAAAAAGCTGCTGTAGAACTCTCTTAACCTGACACCCTGCCTGAATTTCTGTCTTGAGCATAGAGAAATAGAAGTTCTTACTTCTAACTTCTTTAGCTTGTTGATTTTAAGATTACAAATGGATCTAGACACACAGTGCCTGTTTTCCACAATGGGATCCTGTTGTGCTGAGTGTGTCAGAGGATATCCTGACACCTCAGTGCTATTTCTGGGAAAGGAGAAAAATATGGGGATGGTTTCTTTGTTACAAGATGCCATGCTCTGAGTGTTCACTATCTTCATAACTCAGCAGGAATTTTCTCTGAGTACAGAAAAAAATGCAAGGCTTTCCTAATGTGTGCATTTTTTTGTTTTCCTTTCATTCCTAACTCAAGTAATAAGTACTTCCTTGGTGCCAGCTTCTAGTGATACCCTGGAAAATCAGAGAAGAGCAACTCCCATTCTGTGTGCTTAGATAACTGATGTACTGTGAGGACGAAGCACAGTAGGCACTGGTGGGAGCAAAGTTCTAGAAGGTTCCACAGGAAGCCTATGGTTTACTAGGATTTTGCACTATGGATTAGAAGTGAAAGAGTCTCCCAGGCAAAGGGAGCATCGGAAAGAATTGTAACAACATGAAATAGTATGATGATTTGGGAAACTACAAATTAGGTGGAAAGTCTGAATGTGAAGTATTGGTTAAATGTCAGGGAGGCAGGACAGTTAGCAAGCCCTTAAACTGAGAATCATTGTTCTTCTTTTCTGATACATTTGGCCTTCTCCGTATGCTACCCTGGAGGGCTAATATGGGTTCTTACTGGGTTGTTGATGGCCAGCAAATGACTCTGGGCACTATCTCCAGCAGATTCAGCTTCTGAACCTAGCTTATGACTTGGGGTTAAGACTTGACCTCTATTCCACCACATACCAAGGAAAACAAACATAACACACCTGATATTTATGGAACCAATGTTGTCCCTGATCCATTCTCCAGGCTGTGTTTCCTAAAAGCATTAACTGTAGACTTTATGGTGCTATGTAGTTGCTAAGTTACTTTCACACCCAGAAAAGAGATGGGGCATGTAGGCCACTCCCCAGTGGACTCTTGGAAGTGTTGTAGCAGTCACTGATCAGGCTTCCTTTTTTCTATCTGATGTTTGTTTTTTGATGAATAGTGATACTCTCAGACATGATAGATTGTAGACCTTTGAACACACGTTGGAACACTGTCCTCAATCCCAGGACACTGGGGAAATCTTTGGCTTGGCTTCCTACAGATAATTTGATTTAGGACATGGTGATAGAGCTATTAGCTCCTGACCTAGGACTAGGATTTCACCATGGCAAAGAATGGAAGTTTGGTAAGGTATTAAGTACATTCTTGACCAAGGCCAAAGAAAGATAAGTGAACAAAAAACCAAAACCAATGGGGCGCCTGGGTGGCTCAGTGGGTTAAAGCCTCTGCCTTCGGCTCAGGTCATGATCCCAGGGTCCTGGGATCGAGCCCCACATCGGGCTCTCTGCTCAGCAGGGAGCCTGCTTCCTCCTCTCTCTCTGCCTGCCTCTCTGCCTACTTGTGATCTCTGTCTGTCAAATAAATAAATAAAATCTTAAAAAAAAAAAAAACCCAAACCAACCAAACAAAAACCTAAAATCAAACAAACAAAAGACCCAGGATTGAAATGAGGCATAGCATGATGTAAGTTTCCAAAGAATGAATTTTGAGAATAAGACCTGGCTTCAAATGCTTCCTATGGTTTAGTACTTAATACATATGGAATGCATTCAGCAGCTAACTTAACTAGTGACAGTTTCCACTTTCATAAAATGAGGTCGATAAGTGTTTCTACATTATTTGTGTTGTGGTTATGAATAAATAATATAATTCGTGTAAAACTATTTTTATAATGCCTGGTATTTAATAAACACCTAATAAACTTTAACTATTAATTTTACTTGCATGACATGGTTTGTGATCCCAGGAAAAGAGGGCGTGCGTATTTCCTCTTGGCTATGTTGCTTTATTCTGTCTTTTTTGTTCTCTTTTGTTTTGGTTTTGTTTTTGTCAGTTAACCATTCAATAGATAGTAGTTATTATTTTGTTTCAAAATTAAAAAAAAATAACTATTTTGTCTTATTCTGTTTTGGAAGATATATACATATGTGATGTATCCCATATGGTAAATTCTTCTAAAGGAAGAAAAATGTCTGTTTCTAATGGGCCATAGAGTAGTATATGCATGCTATCTTACTTGTTGGAACATGTTAAGAAGTGAAGCCTTTCACCAACATTTTAAAAAGTTCTGTGAAAAGGAAAAAATAAGTATGGCTGGTGAGTTTGAAACTAATCATTTAAGGAAATCTCAAAAATGTAATTTGTTTTATAAAGCTATAAATCACCCATTGAAGTAAAAAAGAAAATACACTTGAAAAGATTTATTTTGCTATCCCCGGATATTCTCATAACAGATTTTTAAATTTTTTTTTAATTTTTATTTATTTTTAAAATTTCTTTTCAGTGTTCCAGAATTCATTGTTCATGTACCACACCCAGTGCTCCATGCAATACGTGCCCTCCATAATACCCACCACCAGGCTCATCCAGCCTCCCACCCCACACCCCTCCAAAACCCTCAGATTGTGTTTCAGAGTCCAGTCTCTCATGGTTTGTCTCCCATCCAATTTTCCCCAACTCCCTTCTCCTCTCTATCTATAACTTAGATTTAAAAGCAGAAACAACATAGGAAATAATTGTGAATGTTGTAGTTGTTTATCTTTATTATGATTGTGGTATTTTGATTGCACCAAAGAACTAAGACTGATGCATGAACTTATCTGTTAGTAGATATTAAATCAATAAAATGAAGAGCTTTCTGAAGAAAAAAAGATAGCCATCTGAAAACATAATAGGTTTTGTGGTGGGAAGTCATTTAGGTGGAGATGAGATAATCACTCGCATTGGTATTTTGCTCTGCAGTAGTTATCAAATAAATTCTACTATGTTAGTGGCTAAACAGTAGGTCAGTTTACTTCTTGTCCACATAGAGTTGCTGTAGGTCTGGCAACTCTTCACATCAAATACCTATCCTACAAGCACTTCCAAAAAGATCTACATTGTTTTCATCTCTGATGCCTCATACTGGAAATGAGGCATCATACTGGAAATGAGGCATCCTTTCCGGTCAATTCCTGTTTCCTAGTATTTTCTTTATGACCTCATCTTATCTATAATGAAGTCTTACTGTAGTATAGGGAAGGCATAGCTTTCTCTTAACTGCTCAAGGATCAGTGTAATGGTCAGACTAAAGGACAAGCATAAATCTGGTGCCTGAAATTTCATTGATAATAATCATAGTGTATGAAATTTACTTACCCAATGCCTGAAATAAGGGTGCTTAAACTGGAGAAATGTGCACTAAACACAGTTAAACTTTAGTGGTTTGGTGAGTATAAAACATGTGCTATATCACACAGACAGGCATTCCCAGATCTGTATGAGCAGCAAGATGCTTCTCTTGTAATTCTTCTCTGTGTAGACAGGTAGTTACACTTGACATTTGTTTTGCTTTCTCAAAGCCAGCTCTAATAGTTCAGCTAGGGAAATAATATGTTGAGGCAAATAACATGCAAATCAATCATCTATGCGTATTTTTCCCTCTAGGAGTGATTCCACATTCCTCCTTGCCATCTCTGGGACCTAACACCACCTCCTTTCCCCTTCACCAAAATCATCCTAAAATTCTGCTGATACTACTTCTAAAAGTTTCTTCACATGTGATAGTGTTTTGTTTGTTTTTTATTTGTTTATTGATTTATTTATTTACCATCCGAAATGCTTTTCTTCCTTAATGAAGGCCCTCGTGTTTCACCTACAAACCAGTTAATAAATTCACATATATTCCTCCTTCCTCTAGCATCTCATCTTAGGCAGTACTAAAATCATCCTTTTAAAGCTGGAGATAATAGATCACTGTAGTTAGCACAGAAGTTCTGGAGTGAGACAATCTACAACCTTGCACAATTTTCTTCACCTTTACCCCTGGTCTTGTTGTCTGTTAAATGGGAGATAGTAAGACCTCATAGATTTAAAAGCAGGTGATAATCTATTTTACAATGGGTATATCATGGCACAGATGAATTACAACAGATGCGGGCCATAGAGCAACCATTGTACCAGTTAATAACCCTTAATTGCTGAGTCATGGGAGGTTGTAGCAGCATGTATCGGACTGGACTGAAGAGGCAAGACACGGAGATTACATTAGGGTTGAACAATCGCTATTTGCCAAGAGTACAGAAACAATTCAGTATTTTTTTTTAAGTAATTCTTTTTTTTTATTTAAGCATTTTTTTTTATTTAAACATATAATGTAACCCACCACCCTCTCCCAACCTCCCTCCCTCCCACCCCCTTCAGTTTGTTTTATGACATTAAGAGTCTCTTTTGGTTTGTCTCCCTCCCGATCCCATCTTGTTTCATTTTTTCTTTTCCTACCCCCTTAACCCCCACCCCCATTGCATCTCAAGAAATGGGCAGAGGACATGAACAGACATTTCTGCGAAGAAGACATCCAGATGGCCAACAGACACATGAAAAAGTGCTCCACATCACTGGGCATCAGGAAGATACAAATCAAAACCACAATGAGATACCACCTCACACCAGTCAGAATGGCTAAAATGAACAAGTCAGGAAATGACAGATGCTGGTGAGGATGTGGAAAAAGGGGAACCCTCCTACACTGTTGGTGGGAATGCAAGCTGGTGCAACCACTCTGGAAAACAGCATGGTGGTTCCTCAAAAAATTGAAAATAGAGCTACCTTATGACCCAGGAATTGCACTACTGGGTATTTACCCTAAAGATACAAACGTAGTGATCCGAAGGGGCACGTGTACCCGAATGTTTATAGCAGCAATGTCCACAATAGCCAAGTTATGGAAAGAACCTAGATGTCCATCAACAGATGAATGCATAAAGAAGATGTGGTATATATGTACAATGGAATACTATGCAGCCATCAAAAAATGAAATCTTAACCATTTGCGACGACATGGATGGAACTAGAGGGTATTATGCTTAGCGAAATAAGTCAATCAGAGAAAGACAGCTATCACATGATCTCCCTGACAATTCAGTATTTTAATGTTAATACAAGTTACCTACCAATTGAATAGCAACTTTACTTAATTCATTGAAAGTGCTGAACACAGTGTACAATCAGCCTAGGTTAGGTAATGCTGCAGTAACAATAAACCCAAATCTGCAGGTGTTAACAGAATAAAAGTTTATTTCTCACCCATACAAAGTCTGCAAACAAATTTGAGTTGACATTTCTTTCTTACACTGATGGGCTTGGCTGGGGAAGGGAGCCTAGAGATTTGTCTATCAGCTCTAAAACACTTATCGTAGGGCACCTGAGTGGCTCAGGAAGTTAAGCATCTGCCTTTGGCTCAGGTCCCAGTGTCCTGATTTCGAGCCCTGTTCAGTGGGGAGTCTGCATCTTCTTCTGCCTTGCCTCCCACCCCATTTGTGCACACATGTGCTCTCTCTCTCTGTCTCAAATAAATAAAATCTTTTAAAAAACAATAAAACACTTATCACTGGAGGTGACACCTATTATTTCTGCATTATTCATTACTGGCAAAAGCAAGTAATGTGACCATACCCATTTTCAAGACGGTGGAGAAACATAATTTTCTGTGTGTTCAGAAGAGATGAGCTCATGTTGATGAGCTATGCCAACATCTACAAACACATTGTCTAGCACATTGTTGAGTGCCCTAATTATTATTAAAACATACTCTGATCATTGCATTTCTCTCTTCAAATTATTTTATTAGATATGTTTTACTTTCCCTGTAGCACTCAAACTCCTTACTATCATTAACTATTTCTGTGATGTAAATCCTATGTTTTTCTTTATATCTTCTACTACTTCACTTTATCTCTGGCCTTTCCAAGCTGAGTTATTTATTTTTCCTATAAGTCCATTGCTTGCTTCTATATCCTTGTCTCTACTGTTATTCCAACTTAAATGCCTTTATGTGTCCATGACACCTTCCCACATTTCTACCCACCAAGTTCAAATGTTCTAAATTCCCATCCCCACTGTGAACTTCCATAGCAATATTCCATTAACTTTTATGGCACTGTTAATTCCAACACTGTAGTACAGTTATTTCTGTAAATGATTATGTCCCATTCTATCCTGAGAAGTCTTTGGAAATAGGGTCCATGCCTGATTCATCTGTATAGCCTGTCTTATGAGTAGCTTACTCACAAGGGTTCAATAGTGTTGAATTCATGGAGAGGGCAGCCTCATATATCAAAGTGAGCATTGGACTGGGGATAAGAAATTCTAGGTTTTAGTTGCAGCCTAGTACTAAATAGCAATATTGCCTGAGCAAATTGCTTCACTGCTTGGAACTTCAGGTTCCTCATCTCCAAAATGGAGACAATTATAACTGCCTCGTCTTGTCTTTCTTACACTATTGCTGGAATATTGCTGGGAGAAGTAAGACAGATGTGAGGTCACAGTATGCAAAAGCACTTTGTATAAGTTGTCCTCATTATGACGAACAAAACTGAACTCTAATTTTAAGTTTTCAATTGATCCGTTCTTCAACAGTATTTATAACTGCTTATCATTCTTTTCACAAAACACCTCTTTTATCCTTTGGGTCTCATGATATTTTTATACCTTCGATTTTCTGCCTACCTCTTCTTTATCTGGTCATTAGATTTTGGGGTTTTTCAAGGCCTACCTTTAGCCATCACTACCTTTTCCTCTGTCATTTTTGCACTCTCACTCGATACTCTTGCTATGAGTTCATTCTTACTCCTTTATTCTCACCTACAATATTAAAACTCACTGGACTACTGCAAACCTTGCTATAGATGTTTCCATTAATAGCATTTTTTGAAAGATTTTATTTATTTATTTGACAGTGAGAGACACAATGAGAGAGAGAACACAAGCAGGGGGAGTGGGAGAGGGAGAAGCAGGCTTCCCGTGGAGCAGAGAGCCCATTATGGGACTCGATCCCAGGACCCTGGGACTGTGACCTGAGTCAAAGGCAGATGCCTAACAACTGAGCTACCCAGATGTCTCTCCATTAATAGCATTTTTAATAGAACGCATATATAGAAACTACATCCCTCTTACCTGGTATTTGGTCTGGCTCAGCAAATTGCTATCCATGTCTGCTAATACCAGGTTCATATATTAATTTTGGATGCAGCTAGGATTCCTAATTTCCTATCTTCTGATTCTACTATTGGCTATTCTAACCTTTATACAAAGATCTAGTGGGCTCATACCCCTCCAGCTTGATGGTTTTCAAGCTATTATTCAAAGAACTATGGGATTTAGCTCAGTTATAGACTGTAGCCAAGAACAATATTGAAAAGAAACTCTCTATAAATAATAAAACTTAAAAAACAGTAATTGCTATTGCTAATTAACTCTTTATCATTTTGGCTGTCAGGAAAGAAAAATAAATAATAAAGGGACGCCTGGGTGGCTCAGTTGGTTAAGCAGCTGCCTTCGGCTCAGGTCATGATCCCAGCGTCCTGGGATCGAGTCCCACATCGGGCTCCTTGCTCGGCAGTGAGCCTGCTTCTCCCTCTGCCTCTGCCTGCCACTCTGTCTGCCTGTGCTCTCTCTCTAACAAATAAATAAATAAAATCTTTAAAAATAAATAAATAAATAAATAAATAAATAATAAAAATCAGTAATATCGAGGTTAAATATGATTACTTTTTGGAAATTTTATAACATCTTGCCTTGCATATAGTAAATTCTTCAAAAGAGCTTTATTTTCTTATTGATTCATAAACACCTTATATGTATATACATGTATGTGTGTGTGTTGTGTTGGATTTTCTTTAATCTGTGATTTGCTTTTGGTCTTTGACTTAGTTTATTATATGTTGCCATATAAATGTATGTATATTTACTCAGAGCTCTTAATCTTTTCTTTTTGGCTTCTAGCTTTTAAATGCTATTAAGGAAATCCTTCCCTAAACTCCATCGTTTAACTGAAAAACATTTGATATAAGGAATAATTCCCCTAGCTTACAAAAAATTTAGACTAATCAGTAAAAAGTATACAAACAGGCCAATAGGCAGTGGGTTGAGCAAAAAAGCAATACAAATAAGAAATAGCCTTAGAGAATAAAATATTTTATCTCACTGACAGTAAAAGAAATACAGTTCAAAGCATCATGAGATTTCTCATTTGTTCAGGTTGGAAACAGAAGTTCTGTCTAGGTTGTTGAAAAATATTTATTATATACATCATGATTCAGACTCCAAATTAATATAGAATTTTGAGGAATGCATTAAAAATGTCTGTCAAAATGTAAACATACATATGCCTTTTGTACCAGCCACTCTACTGTTTTGAATTTAACCAACAGATATATTTTAAGAAGCACATCAAAAATGGTGAGTGCTGTGAAGTGTGTAAGTCTGATGATTCACAGATCTGTACCCATGGGGCAAATGGGTACATTTGGTACAAATGGGTATATTAAATTATATATTAATAAAAATAATTAACAAAAAAGAAGCACATCAAGATAATTCTGCAGGAATTTCTGCTTTACCATTCTTTGACCCATCAAATAAAAAATGCAACATGCTGGGGCACCTGGGTGGCTCAGTCAGTTAAGCATCTGACTCTTGATTTCAGCTTCAGATCATGATCTCAGGGTGGTGAGACTGAGCCCCATGTTGGGCTCCATACTCAGAGCGGTGTCTTCTTGAATTTCTCTTCCTCCCTCTACCCCTCTCCCCACTCACATGTGCCTTCTCTCCTTCTCCCTAACAAATAAATAAATCTTAAAAAAAAAAAAGTAACGTGCTAAATCGGCATTAATAAGGATATGACTAGATAAGTCATAGATTCAGTCAATGAACAATATGAAGATCAAACAATTGAAGTGACTGGAATATGGAAGTGTGTGTTTATGTAGAAATCACTTAAAAACATGAATACAGGAAAAGCGCCTGGTAAATAACTAGAGATTACTTTGTGTAAATAAAAAAAATATGCATACTTATGCAAAAATACAGGTGAAACAGATTTTCTCAAAGGATACACATTACAAAAATGTATTGACAATGACCACCTTTGGAGAGCAGGAGTAGGGGTGGAAAATAAGGGGGAAAAACTGTTTCTTTTCATTTTGTAACTATTTTTGCACAGTTTAAAGTTTTGAAAAAATTCTCAAGTAATCTCTATACACCATGTGTACCTCAAACTCATGGCCCCGAGATCAAGAGCCCCATGCTCTACTGACTGAGCCAGCCAGGTGCCCCTACCTTGTTTAAATATTTTTACTAAGTATATATATTATTGTCATGGTTTGTTTGTTTTGTTTTGTTTTGTTTGCAGAAATAAATACTGATATTAAACTGTTTTAATTCTTATGTTTTTACAAAAAATTATAAAACTAAAGATTTTTAAAATTCCTCCTCCTTTTATAGAAGTGGGTTTGTACTTATACATTCTTAATATCATACAAGCTCTCCAATTTTATTTGAATCCATCCTTATTAAGTTGCTAATTCTGTTGGGGGGAAGGTCTTGGTATTTTAAGATTATGCACCTAAAATTGAAGGCAGCAGGATTTTATGAAAGGATTATATTATTCTTCAAGGTTGAGGTTTGTTTTGGAGATAAAGTGAACTCCATTACAGACTGTGAAACAATAGCCTCACTTGTCTTCTGTTGTTGTTGTGTGTGGGTGTGTGTTTGCTTGCTTTTTGCTTGCTATCTGCAGTCATAGTATAATATCTACACCTCCTTTGAATCCAGCATTGTTTCTTTCTTCCACCACTCTTGACCTTCAAACAAAGTATAGTATTTTAAAATTGTGATCACTATTTGAAGAACAAGTGACCAAGTGATAAACAGCCAGAAATGAACAATTTGAACACTTGAAGATTTTTCCTGTGCTTTGAATTGAAAGCAGTCATTTAAAAGAAAACCAGAATCTGGGTCTCCATGGGTCATGAGGCGGCAGCAGCTGCTGCTGCTTCTTCTACTACTTCTTCTTGTTCTCATTCTTCTGTGCTTGTTATTTTTCTAGAAATCCTGGTCAAAGTTGTGGGGAAAATGTAAATACCTGATCAGAGGAGTCGCTTAAGAAGTGTCTGAGCTGAAACCGACACTTTACTGCGAGTGCTAGAGGCTTCACAAGTCAAGGTGTGAGGAGCTTGAATAAGGAGCCAACACTTTGTCATGAATTATTCAGCTAACCATGGGATGCTGTTATCTCCACTCCAGTTGCTCTTAATTGCACAAGTAAGAATTCTGCTTATCTGGCATTCAACTTGATGCCAAGGTTCAGCTTGCCCAAACAGGGTGGAAGGTGAGAAATGAGTATCTCATCAGATAGGCAGCTGCCATTCACGAGTGCATTAAGGAATACGGCATAGGATTATAACAGGAAAGCTAGAGGATGGACACAGACATTGGCAATGGAAGGACATGGGAGACTGTCTAATATGAGATTGTCTTTTTCTTTGATCGTGGTGTTCATTGCCAAATCTTGAGTGTAGATTCGTATAGGCTATCTAAATCTACTGCATCCTCTTTGCTAGAAACTTGAGGTTGATCTCAGCGGCAAAGATAACATGTTCTTTAAGCCAGCCTCTCAGAGGAAGGACCCAGTATTCCCTCATTCTAAATGAAGTTTTGGTTCAATTTTGAGAAGCTGCTGGTTTTAATTTTTGTAAGTCTATTTAAGATAGGTTTGTTAGTCAAGCTAAATAATTTTCCTGAAACTTTTTCGTCATCTCACATCCTCAGAGGAGATGTCTTTTGGCACCTGTGCTAAAAATTTTCCACCACAATTTACTTGTAAAATACTATTTGAAATACTCTGAGAAGATTTCATTTGGAACCGTTTCTCAGTTTACATCCTTCTATGTTATAAGTTGGTGGTTCTTTAGTATTATTTCATATATCCATTTCCAGATTCAATTGTATATGCAACACACTTTTTGTCACTCTCCATTTGCTGTGCACAGTGTAGAGCATAGGGGATGTAGAGGTTATCCACAGATAAACACCCTTATTTTATGGAGCTCAAAGACCAGAGTGAAGATAGACACACAACACAAACCTGTGGTACCTCATGGTTATCTCACATGGGGAGTTGGTGCCAGACACAAAGGGAGCAGTGTTGAGAATTGGAGTACCCGAGGCTTCCTGGGAGAAAGGGCTGGAGCATGTGGAAGATGAGTCAAATAAGGCTTCTCTGAGAAAACAGCATTTGTGGTGGAAATTGATAGTTGCTTATGCATTAGTAAAGTTGTTAAAAGCAGAAGAGTAGACATTGCCATCAGAAGGCAACATGTGTGTAAAAATCCAAAGCTGTGGCAGGCTTGGAGGGTTTGGGAGAATAGTCTCAAATTGATTTTTGGAAGCATTAGAGATATAAAAGAGAAGGGCAAACAATAAGTGTGAAGAGCATACCCATGGTGAAGTGCCAGATTATGAAGTGGTGTATATTAGATGTTATTCTGAAGGCAGCAGAGAACTATTGAAGAATTTTCGGCAGGGATGATGTGATAAGATTTCTGATGTAGAAGAATTGTGATGACATTGTTCTTTTGACTGTTGCTTTATGGGTCTACACCATAAAACTTCATATTACATGCTCTATGGGGCCAAAATCAAAAGGACAACTTAGGTTAATTGAACGAGCAGAGGATTAAAAGTCAGAAGAACTGGGTCTTCTTTTATGTTCCCTCTTTTTGGAGGTACATGACTTTGGACGATACATTTTTCCTTCCCCATTAGATGTAAGTTCTATTGATACCAAGAGCCTAAGACAATTCCTCAACCATAGAGATAGTCAATAAATGTGGAATAAATGAATGAATTTCTGGGCCTTTATATTCTCTTTACCAAAGTGAGAATTGAAAATTGTCCTAACAGCTGTTCTCCACAACCCTGGCATGAAGAGAGCCACATGATTGTTAAGTTAGGTGCACAACTACACTGTACTCTTTAGGGAAATTATTATTATCATTAATTATTATTTTGAACTGGTACTGTCAGTCTCAAGGGCAATGAGTGGGAGAGAAGTTATGATTCAGCTTCTAGGCACTTTCTTTGATGTTTTATCTTCATTTTAAAGGGCTTTTCTTTACTGTCTTCTCTTTCACTGTTCTCGTTCTACATTTTATATGTCTTAGTTCCTAGGCATTCGGTTTTAGGAACTCTTATCTTTTTCCCATGAATGTGTAGCCAATGTATTTGAATATCTATTCAGATATTTCTCCTACCTGAATACTGAAGACTGTCCTACTTACTGGGCATCTCTGTACATATTTCTTTCTTCCTCCTTCCTGCCAAGTGCTTGTCTTTTCCTTCTTTGGTGTCTCAAACAATAATTCCTGCTACCTTGCCCTCTTGGGCACCTAATATAATCTTTATAGTGTGTTTGGGCTTTTCCAAAGGTGAGCAGAACCATTGGATTCAGTGTTTTCAGTTTCTGCCTGGTGAAAGTCCCTGAGGAAAGGAATACAGAACAGGCTGTCACTTTGAAATATTGAGGGGCCATTGTTGGGGAAATATAGAAAAAGAAAAATCTTATAAATTAATCTCTCAACAACATAGTCACAGTTTTCCCATGTTATTCTGAAGAACTTGATGTGATAGATGACCATTTTTGTTAAGTCTACCACTTGAGTTTCTCATTTCTTTATTATAATTGATGTAAATCTTAAGCCTCTAAAAAAGTAACAGATTTATGAACTGTTACATCACCAGTACCTCAGAACATGATAAGTTTGTTAATTAGCACATCAACTGACCATGAATTCACTCATTATCCCCTTCCTTCCAATGATACCTGTATCTTAATACATTCTGGCTTCTTTATCTTCATGTCTGAGTCTCTCAGGTTTCCTGACTCTGCTTTGTTTAATGGTTTTCCAACAGTCTCTTATTTTATTCCCCCAATTTCCACTTTACCGGTTGCAGTCATTCCAGAGTCTGATTAAATGCTACATTCTTAGTAAATTCTTCTCTGAATCACCCTCTGGCTTGAAATGTAATACATAATTCTTCATATACCAGGATCAGCTGCTTTATTTCTCTGGCTCTAGAATTTAATAGCATCCATTGTTTCAAATGGTGAGTCTGGCTTTTGTTCTAACTGTGTTAAGTTACCTAAGGGCAGGTGTCCTAGAGCCTAGTACCTGGCGCAGTGGAAGTCCTCGATATGTATTATAGTTAAATTGAGTTGAATTAAACTGAATTTCCATTAACAATGTATATAATAATAGGAGTAAGAGCGTATCTCCAAGAAGTCATTGCAAATTACAAGTTAATCTACAAGTCACACAAATATATCCATCAGAAGGATTTAGACAAATTCAGTGGAAACAAAATGAAGTTGTATTTGGTATTAATACTTAGATATTATTTGTCTGAGAAGAGAAGATTGATTATATTGACAGTGCCCTCATCTTTAGATAATCATCAAATTGGCTTGTTGCAATAGTTTAAAAGACCTTTCCATGACCTTAAAGATGGAAAACACAGGAAAATGGGAAGTATTTCTTCTCAAAAGCCTCTTTTAAAAGTTTTTCATGGATAATTGGGATGTTTCTGTTCATCTAAATGTTAATGGATTAGAAGAAAAGCTTTGACTTCTTTCCTTTGACAGGTAAACCACATCTTAAGCACTATTTTTCTCACAGTAAATTATACAATGGCTGGTAATAGTAGTTTTGGCCTAAGTTTTTGTTGTTGTTGTTGTTTCTTTACCATATTTATAGCTGGTTTTTCTCCAATATTTCTTTTTTTTTTCTCTCCAATATTTCTTATTTAGATCTTTTCTCTCATGGTTTTGTTAAATTAAGTAGTTTTATTACAAACAATATTTGCCAAGCTTTTTAAAAAGTCACAGTAAATTGATCGCAGCAAAGTCCAGTGAATGTCTCTATTGCTATGGCAACCATAATAAATTCTACATGTAATCTCATAAAGAGGTAGAACCAGTGCTCACACCAAAACACAGACAAAGGCCATTAAGACATTAACACACCCACAGACCAACAGTCATTGCAGTAAAGGTGATCAGGGCTGCAATAATCAAGTGATTCTGCATCAAATATTTAATTCATTAATTCAGGTATAAAAAAACAAATGAGAAAAGTGCAAACTGGATAGTGATTTGATTATTGATTCAAAAATAGACAAATGATAAATGTTAGTGTACACTCTTTGGAGAATGTTTTCTTTGAGTAGAGTAATTGCTATTTTAGTCCAGGTGTCAGTGAATGTTTTCTGTAAAAGGCAAGATTGTAAATATGTTAAGTTTTGCAGGCCATATGGTCACTGTTGTGACTACTTGGCACAAGTAAACAAATGGGTATTCCTCTGTTACAATAAAACTTTATTTAAAAAACAAACAATAAGCTGGAATTGCCCCACAGTCCATAGTTTGCCAACCCAGCTTTAAGCAGCTAGAAATTTATTCATATCATTAATTTTAATCTTTACAATAATAACATAATATAGATAATATTCATTTTGCAGGTAAGCAAAAAGTCCTGAGAATATAAATAGCCCATCGTCAGATGGAACCAGAATACAGAGCCAGTCTGTATAGTTTTAAAGCCTGACCCAACCACTGTCAACTAGCATACTTCTGTGCTAAATGCAACAGTAGTATGCTCAACTGTGTCCATCAGTTCATTTAAAGTGTAAGATCCCTATGAGGTAGGTACAATTAGCATTCTCTGTTTGCTAATGGAACCCAAGACCTGGGAAATCTGTGAACATTTTCTAAGGTCAATAAAAAAGTGAATCAATCTTTGTTCAAATTAACTTATTCTATTTAATTCAGTGACTGAAATAATGAAATCATTCTTTAAATGTGACTTCAGTGACCTCACGGATATATAAAAGATCATGCTGATTTAAAGAGCTCCTGAATTCTGGTAGATGCTTCAAGATTTGAAATGCTTATTTCCTAATCTGCAGTTTTACTTTGATTATAACTTGGTTTCCATTCACTCTGTTTTATGAGGAGCAATTTCATGAAGAGGCAAAAAGGGTGATTGTGGTGTGCAGTTAATTAGAATTTCTAATTAAAATCATCTTTAAAAAAACAGCCAATGCCAATAGAAGAGTAATTACTAATCTGTAAATTAAGGAAACTGTATACAATGAGACTTTTTTTTTTTTTTTGTCCTTTTGGATTGAAAAACATCCAGTTTAAATTAACATACCATGAATAAAGGCACTTACCTTGAATAGAGGTAGAATGCATATGGTAATAAGGTTGAATTTAATTTGGCCAAAAGTAATTCATTTAAATCCTGGAGATTCTGTAACTGACAATCTTGTTTCATTACCCCACCACCTCCTTTAATGATTCCTTTTTAATTTGGGGGTACAGATTTTATTTTCTAAAATAAGGGCTAAGTGAGCCCGCCAGGCTTTCACATTTGTATTTGTGTGTCTGTATGCAGGAGCGTGCACATGCATGTGTTTGTGTGTGTGTGTGTGTGTGTGTGTGTGTGTGTGTGTGTGTGGTGGGCAGAGGCGTGTGTGTATGTTTGCATGCATACTTACGAATGTGTGCGTGTGTCTGCATATGTGCATTATGAAATATGGATAATATTAGTGTGGTGCCTGATACTTAAACATTAAGTTCTTGCTTCTTCCTGTGTTTTGACAATGACTTCTCCCATAATCTTACTTTATCCATCTAAGAAATGCTTGGGAATTTACTTTAGGGACAGAAGGCATCTGTTAGGAGAATTTTCTTCCCTGATCTCTAGTTAGTTCTAAGCCATAAGACCATATTTTTAGGACTTTTTGACCACTACACAGGTAGTCTCAGGTGACTCCTTTCTAATTTTAAACCTATTTTAATAACTTAAACATCTTTATGAATCCCTACATCTGCTCATTCTGCATTTGTGGATGCGGTTAGAAAAAGAAAGAACTATTTGATTAAAAAAGAAATCTTGTCTTTACATCATATTAATAGTCCAAATACTTGGTCAGGCTATCTCTGAATATGAAACTAAGTGAGAGAATGTAAGTATCATATTTATTTTTAAGCTCACTGAAGATACATATTTACTTTTAAAACATTAAGAGTTTATTTTTTAGAATAGTT
Organism: Taxidea taxus jeffersonii; assembly: GCA_003697995.1. Taxonomy (NCBI): domain Eukaryota; kingdom Metazoa; phylum Chordata; class Mammalia; order Carnivora; family Mustelidae; genus Taxidea; species Taxidea taxus. The sequence continues at coordinate 198,727 of ML105168.1, read as the reverse complement.
TTAGGCTTACAGACAAATTGAGCAGAAAGTAGAGTTTTTATATAATCTCTCCAGCCAAATACAGTTTCTCCTGTTATTAGCATTTGTTACAATTGATGAACCAATATTACAATAGTGTTATTAACTCAAGTCCATAACTTACATTAGGGCACATACCTCTTTGTATTGTACATTCTGTGGACTTTGATAAATGCACAAAGCCATGTGTCTACCATTATTAGAATCATAAAAAATTATTTTAGACCAGTTTATTGCTATTATTTATCATTCACTTATTGATTGCTATTATTTATCATTCACTTATTGATTGATTCACTTATTGACGTCTTGATTACTTCTGAGTTTTGACAGTTATGAAAACTGTAACAAAAATTCATGTGCAACTCCATAGTTTATATTAGGATACCCTCTTTATATTGTACATTCTCTGAGTTTTGATAAATACATAAAGGTATGTGTCTACCATTATTAGTATCATACAAAATTATTTCAGAATAGTTTCACTGCCCTAAAAATCTTTTGTGTTCTACCTATTCATCCCTCCTTCCTTCCCTCAGCCCCTACCAGCCACCAAAGTGGGGTTTTTGTTCTTTGTTTTTTTTGTTTTTATGTTTTTGTTTTTTTGCTCTCCTTATCATTTTGTCTTTTCTAGAATATCATACAGTTCGGATTATATAGCATGTAGCATTTCTGGGCTTTCATCTTTCACTTACTGATATGGATTTAAAAATTCCTCCATACCTTTTTATGGTGTGATAGCTCATTTGTTTGTATTACTAAATAATATTCAGTTGCAAAGATGTTAACAATTTCTTTATTGTTACTATTTTTAATTCACCTATTGGAGAACATCTTAGTTACTTCCCATTTGGACAGTTATAAAAGCTGTAACAGACATTCACTTGCAATGCTTTGTGTGGACATAAATTTTCAACTCATTTGGGTTAATATCTAAGAGTATGATTGCTGGATCACATGGGAAGAGTGTGTTTGGTTTTGTAAGAAATCGCCAAATCATCTTTCAAAGTGACATCTTTCAAAGAGAGTTCCTTTTGCTCCATATCCATTTCAGCATTGGATGTTGTCAGTGTTTTAGATGTTAGCCCTTCTTATAGGTATGTGATGGTTACCATCAGAGTTTTAGGTTGTAATTCTCTAATAACATATGATGTTTTACATATGTTTATTTGCCATCTGCCTTTCTTCTTGGTTTGTTTAGATTTTTGCTAACTTTATAATTGGATCATTTGTATTCTTACTGCTCAGTTTTAAGAATTCCTTGTACATCCTGGATTCAAGTCCCTTTTCAGGTAGATCCATATTTTGCAAATAGTTTCTCCCAGTCTGTGGCTTACCTTTCTTTTCTCTTAACTATCTTTCACAGAGTAGGGGTTTTGCATTTTAATTAAATTAAGTTGATAAATCCTGCCAATGTATTTTTTTTCTTTCAGAGATTGTCCTTTTCATGCTTTATATAAATACTCACTGTTGGGGCACCAGGGTGGCTCAGTTGGCTAAGGTTCTACCTTTGGGACAGGCCATGATCTTAGGGTTCTGGGATCAAGCCCCACATCCACTGCCTCTCTGATCAGTGGGGAGTCTGCAGCTCTCTCTCCCTCTGTGCTCTCTCTCTCTCTCAATAAATAAATAAAATCTTTAAAACAAACAAACAAACAAACTCATCATCAAACTCAAGGTCAGTAAGACTCTCCCATGTTCTCATCTAGACATTTTATAGACCTGTGCTTTACATTAGCTTTGTTATCTTTTTTGACCTTATTTTTATGAAAGGTATAAGGTTAATATCTAGATTCATTTTTTATTTCTTAATATGGGTATCCAGTTATTCCAGCACATAATTTCACTTTTTATTTGCTGCTTTATATATTTGTAGTTTCAAATTGATGTTTTCAAATGAAAAAGCCCACTAGATGCCCATGCTTAAGGGTCTTTTTGGCATTTCCTCATTCCTGGGAATTCAATATACAGGCATTAATTTGGGTGGATTTACCTGAACATTAACATTTCTTGGCAATTTTTTTTTTTTTTTTTTTTGTGGCCTCATCTTAGTTCCTTGGACTGCTCTGAGCAGGATGGCTTTGAGTATGTGAAAGTACTTGAGGTCATGAGTGGAAGAGCTGAATAATTCAAATTCCATATCAGAAAAAAAATGGGGAAATCAAGTGAGAGGTAACGACACATAACTCACAAGATAGTACCTGCAGGAGGTAACAGAGTATACCATGTATAACTTTATGTTTTCACAAGGCTGTGGGAGATGTAAGCACATGGATATTGGCTACAGTCTCTCTTTCTGCTAAATGCTATGGATCCCTTCTTCCCAGTTAGATAACCCTTGAACATCTGCTTATTTTAAAGATCAGATCTTCTGGGTGAAATACTTGACCAGACTTCTAACAATTTCATCAGGGATAGTGCTGTTTTTAAAGGTAATTGTGATATGAATATACATGTATCTGTACTGGAGAAGTATGCAGAAGAGAAAAAAAAAACCTACATTTATGTGTATGTGTGTTTTATACACATATATGCACACATTCATATATGTATATATGCATCTTCTTTCCTATCTTAATATTTATGACAAAATAGCTCATATTTATATAGCATCAAGCTTAAAGTGCTTTTAGATTTAATAATTTATTTAATCTAATGGGAGAAAGAAGCTCCTTCTTTCAAATTAACATCAAAGCAGAAGTTTATTTTGGGGTGGGAATTCAAATATTTGAACATGTTTTTTACTTGGCGAGTCATTTTTCTCCCCTAGGACAGATAAGAGGCCCTTAAATCGAGACCAGCAGACTGAGAATTCAGCAAATCAAATGACAGATAAGGAATTGAAATATGAACTGCATATCAAATTCTGAACTTAAGCACTTTGGGAAAAGAAATGTTTCAATGGGTTTGATATGGATTTATGTTTAAAAAGCATGTGTTCTACAAATGCTGGAAAGGGAGTGTAGGTAGCTAAAATAGGTTACAAGAGAAAGCACATCATTGATCATTCAAAGTCAGTGCCTAAAATACCTGTGCTTTTTGCTTTTACAAAACAATCAATAGTAAGGTGATATGAAAATATTATGCTTTAGGTTTTTATTTTTTCATTAAATATTATGTAATAATAATATTAATAGTATCATTATCAAATATAAATTTATATTACATGTATTATGTATTATATATACTAATATATTATTATATAATATTATTATTATTTCTCTATTAAGAAATAATACTGATTCAGTAACAATCCATATCCCAATTGAGTTTTCCCTACTAGCGCCATCAAGAATTCACTCCATGAGGGCACACCATTGAAAATTTAAAATGATTACAGAGAGTATTGACAGGAGAGGACAGAAGCCAAGATTTTTTTTATTTTTTTTAAGATTTTATTTATTTATTTATTTGACAGACGGAGATCACAAGTAGGTGGAGAGGCAGGCAGAGAGAGAGAGGAGGAAGCAGGCTCCCCGACGAGCAGAGAGCCCGATGTGGGGCTCGATCCCAGGACCCTGGGATTATGACCTGAGCCGAAGGCAGAGGCTTTAACCCACTGAGCCACCCAGGCGCCCCAGAAGCCAAGATTTTATACCTGATTCTTGTTAATTCTAAGTCAATACTTTATATGTTAATTCCATGTTTGACTGAATTTGCTTGAACCTTAAGTACAGTTGAACAATGAATGCGGGGCTTAAAAGCACTGACCTCCACTCAGTCAAAAATCCATATATAACTTCAATTTCCCCCAGACTTCACTACAAACAGCCTATTGTTGGCCAGAAGCCTTCATAATAATATAATAACATGAACAGTCAATTAACACATATTTTGTATGTTATGGGTAGCATATATTGTGCTCTTATAATGGAATAAACTAGAGAAAAAATGTTAAGAAAATCATAAGGAAAATACATTTACAGTACTACATTTATTTAAAAAAAAAAATATGTGTATAAGTGGAGCCACACAGTTTAAACCTATGTTGTTCAAGAGTCAACTGTATTTCGCTCCATAATTCTTACAACTTCTTATAGGCCAGTGTCTTCCAATTTGAGTTTGGACACTATACTTATGATTCCCATAAACATATTTATGTTCTGTAAGAAGTGAAACATTCATCTCTCCATAACACGAGACTCCCAAGTGGGGTTATTTGGGGTTCACAGGGATGCTACTATACTTTGCATGGAGCCCTGTGCTCAAAGAGCGTCACACTAGGTTTATCGCTCTACTGTTACTGTTCTGCCATTCTTCATAATTTTAGAACAAGAGCCCTACATTTTCATTCTACACTGAATACCTCACAAATCATGGAAGTGGTCTTCTATGTTGCAATACAACTTCAATGGCAACTTAATGGCAAATAGACCAAGGTTTCAGTCTCATCCCTGGATCTCACAGCCATGTGAACTTGGACAAGCTCCTTGATATCAGAAACCCTGTTCTGCCCTTGTTTACCAGATGGGGATTGAAACTCTTTACAAAATTGCCCTATGATTGAATAAAATAAAACATTGAATTAATGTTTTATTAATTAATTTTATTATTAATTAAAAACAAAAGAGATTGAATAAAATAAAACAAGAGCCTAGCATGGATAAGGCAAATACACCTTCTGTTGCAACAGCCAAGTCCAGATGATTGCCTAGAAGGCTAACCCTATTTAGCCTCAGCAAGAAATACACCAAGGGTGGAGCATAGCAGGTGAAGTCAAGAAGCAGTGGCAGCCTGTGGACCCAACCTGATTCAATGGCTGGCTTTTTTTTTTTTAAAGATTTTATTTATTTACTTGACAGAGAGAGAGAGATCACAAGTAGGCAGAGAGAGTGGGGGAGGCAGGCTCCCTGCTGAGCAGAGAGCCTGATGCAGGGCTCAATCCCAGGGCCCTGAAATCAAGACCTGAGCTGAAGGCAGAGGCTTAACCCACTGAGCCACCCAGGCACCCCCAGTGGCTGGCTTTTGATAAGCATGCTATAAATCTAAGATGCAGCCCCCCTTTCTTTCATGTTTCCTTTTACCGACTTTAAATCCCAGGGGTTTCTGCATAACCTTTAGCCAGGAAATCTGAGACTAAATTCCTTCCTAGGCATTAGAAATCATTTGCGTCCAAATTAGCCCTCAAATTCTGAGTTGGTGATTAAAGCCTTGTTTTGAAAGACCCAAACTTGTACTTTGCAAATTATGACTTTAATAGGGTATGAGGATGTTTTATTTTCCCAGATTATCAGTACAGCCTCTATATTAGTTCTTAATTTTTTCTCAGTTCTCCAGCTTAAGCCACCCCTTATAGTAAAAAATTTGTTATGCTAAAGAAAGAAACTCAATTCATGAAGCAGAACAGAAATATAAATACATTTTGCATGCCACTTCAATAAAATGCAAGCCGTTGACTGGTACCATTGTTTTCTTTTCTTTTTTTTTTTTAATTTTTATTTTTATTTAAACATATCATGTAACCCCACCACCCTCTCCCAACCCCCCTTACCCCTCACCCCCTCAGTTTGTTTTATGACATTAAGAGTCTCTTTTGGTTTGTCTCCCTCCTGATCCCATCTTCTTTCGTTTATTCTTTTCCTACCCCCTTAAGCCCCAACCCCATTGCAACTCCACTTCCTCATATCAGGGAGATCATATGATAATTGTCTTTCTCCAATTGACTTATTTTGCTAAGCATAATACCCTCTAGTTCCATTCATGTCGTCGCAAATGGCAAGATTTCATTTCTTTTGATGGCTGCATAGTATTCCATTGTGTATATATGTGTGTGTATATATATATATATATATATATATACCACATCTTCTTTATCCATTCATCTGTTGATGGACATCTAGGTTCCTCAAAAAATTGAAAGTGGTAGCATTGTTTTCTAATGAGCCATAAGTATCTGCTGTAACTACACTCATTTGAGGGTATCCTGGACTGTGCAGCTCAAAGGGTGGGTGTAGTTAGCAGAAGTCTGTAGGCACATTTGAAAAAAAGAAAATGCAGCAAAACCTCCCACATGGGGATTTTTGTTTGTTTGTTTGTTTGTTTGTTTACAGAGGAATTGGCATGGGAATCCTGTAGACTGACCCAAAGGTACACCTCACCCTAATTTCAAATCCTATTTTGTAATCTTTTTTTTCTTTCATAGCTTCAATTGACAGATAACACTGTGTAAGTTTAATGTGTACAAAGTGATGATTTAACGTATGTATATCTTGTAAAATGTTACCACATTAAGTTTTGTTAACACATGCCTCACATAATGACCATCCTATGGTCATTATGGTAAGAACATTTTAAAATTTGCTGCCACAGAAACTTTCAAATACAATATTATTTCAGTACAAAACAGTATTGTTAATTAATAGTCACCATGCTGTCTCTTAGATCCTTGAAATTTGTTCCTCCTATCATTGGAAGTTTGTGCCTTTGACCAACATTTTCTCATTCCCACCCCCCCTCCCCAGCCCCTGGCAGCTACTGTTCTAATTTATACTTCTGTGATCTTAATTACTCTTTTAAGTAGGCTTTTCTAACTGAAAGAAGCATTCTTCAACATAATTCAAATTACAGAACATGAATGTTGGGTGATTAGCTCATTTCTATCAATCAACAGATTAGTAAACTTAGGTCATACAATTTTTAGGGAAAAAAATGAAAAGAAAAGAGAACTGTAACTAAACTCTACTATGCCACCAAGACTGTGTGAATTTCAGTTCACAAACTCATTTCCCCAATTCTAATCACCCTGGGATTAAATGATCTTAGACTTTTTTGTTTCCCCAAAGCTAGCTGGGAGTTCTGGGAGGTAGAACTGGCCTTGGGCATTTTTGTGTGTACAGTTGGGCATCATGCTCTGTCCTGAAATTTCTGTGTAGGTCAGCAGCCACGCCCTCCCCAAATGTGGCTCTGAAAGTTGGCCAAACGCCTGGACACACAGCAGATTCTTAAAGAGACTGTGCTGGACCAACTCAAGTCCAATCTGAGGAGCTACTTTTGAGGGCAGATTTTTTTCCCTACAAGCTTCTGGGTACCTCACCTAGTCTCTCTAAGCCTCAGTTAATTCATCTGTAAATTCAGCATAACGGTAATGATCAAAGCACTCTTTGTTTGAAGTACATCCAAAGTACTTTCTAAAACACTCGATCAAATTATTATTACAACATTAATATTGGCATGATTATATAATAGATAGGTATAGTATTAATATTACTATTGATAGCAACATAATTATATGTCCAAACTATGGCAATACCACGGCTTATAAAACAATCCTTTCAACAGCTTAATTCAGAACTATAATTATTTTTAGAATTTTATGTAGTAATCGAATGGAATTCTAAAATGACCAAAATAGGTAAGAATATTTCTTGTTTTTAAAGATTGTATTGATCTGTAGATCATGAAGGATACTTATCCAGTGCATTGAAAAATCACTTCAAAACCAAGAAAAATACTTGAAAATATTTTTATTATCCTTAGGGAAAGATAGGGAGGGGGGCACTGGCTGTTTGATATTTCAGCAAACAATGAAGTTTCCATTGATTGGAGGAACAAATCCCCAGAAAGTATCCCTGGAGGGCAACCTCATTGACTCAGTGGTATCCACAAAACTGGTTAGTGTGTTAAATTGGCTAACCAGAGTACAGAGAGCCACCACTTGGGTTCCAATGCTGGTTCTACCCCCATTGCAAAATTTTATGCAAAATACTTAGTTGCTCTGTGGTTTAGTTTCCTTCATTATAAAATGGGGGTAATCAGGTTGTTATGATAAGTAAATATGAAAATGTTGCTTATAACAATACTTGGCATTGCAAGTATTTATTAAATAGTTATTAAATATTTTTTGGGATGTTGGATCATATAGTTCTTCTTCATTATCTTTATTCTTTTTTGGCCTGTTCTCAAAATAAAAAAGAAAAATGCTGGTAGTGTGCTATCATATCTACAGGATACATACTTGTTTCAACTTTATTCATCATTCAGAAGCTCTAGCTTTTAGATTTTATTTCCGTTGTTAATCATCGTTAATTATTTTGAATGTAATGAAACAGAAAAGGGATTTTTCACAGGGAATGTATGAGCTGATTGTGGATTGCATTTTTACATTTTTATGTTAATGGTTTTTTTAAAAGATTTTATTTATTTATTTGACAGAGAGATCACAAGTAGGCAGCGAGGCAGGCAGAGAGGGGGGAAGCAGGCTTCCTGCTGAGCGGAGAGCTCAATATGGGGCTAGATCCCAGGACCTGGAGATCATGACCCTGAGCGGTAGGCAGAGGCTTAACGCACTGAGCCATCCACTCGCCCCTATATTATTGTTCTTGAAGTAGTTATACAATGTTGTACATTAGGCCAGTGGCTCTCAAAGTGTCCCCAGGAACCCTGTGGGTCTCCAAGGCCATTTCAGAGCATTCACAAAGTCAAACTGATTTCATAGTAATGGTAAGGTGTTACTTGCTTTCTTCATTCTTACTGTCTTTCAACCATACAGTGGTATTTTTTAAAGGCTATGTGATGTGTGATGTCACAAAAGCTGAATGTAGAAACAGATCTGAGAATCCAGCTATTTCCTATTAAAACAAACATTAAAGATATTTATTAAATTGTAAAATAATGCCATTTATCTCATTAATTTTGTTCTGTTTTTAGAAAATGTGTTTTTATAAAGTATGTGCTATTTATGTTAACATATAATGGGTTAATACTCTTAGTGAATTAATGAATACTTTAAATTGTCAAAATTTTAACTTTTTAAGATGGTAATTATTACTAGATATGACTGGCTTAAACTAAAGTTCTCTGGGATCCTCATTAAGCTTTTATAATATAAAGGGATCCTAGGACTAAAAATTTGGGAACTGCTACATCAGATTATTCCCAGGTTCTTAGAAATCCATCTGGAGCAGGTGTTTTCATGGAGTTGCATAAGCCTCTGAAAAGGCCAAGTTGCAGATCCAGCAGCATCCAGGACATCTGACCCTACCCTCTCTGGACTAAGAGAGCATCTAGTTGTTCTTTTTAGTTCCAGAGAAATTAATGCAACAGATGAATAGGCTGTGAATCAGGAATCATTGTCATGCTTTGTCTAGAGACAGTGCAAATATGAATGTTACATTGCTTCTGATACCTGGAAGCTGCCAGCAATACATATTTAAAACTGTATGTGGGCACAGCTAAATAATGATGTAAAGGTTAAATAGCCTGTGTGATGGTTCTCACAGATTTAAAAATGATACTTTTATTTTGATGTGAGTGGTTTTCATTTTACAAAGTCAGGTTATTAAGTAGTTTCATAATTAATGCACATAATTTTATATGCATTTGACTGTTCAATACAATTTTGACAACTGAGGTAGTTTTCTTTTGAATGAGGAGATAGCTTAGGTTAGAAACTTGGGAGACAGGTTGGCCTATCAGTGTTGAGTATCAGCCAGGTCTACTATAGGGCTTTTTCCAACTTTCTAACATCATATGAAACTGTTCCTGCAAAGGCAGCCAGATCTTCCAAAGCCATTCCTTCATTCTAACTCCCTCATTCCCATACTTAGTTTAGTTTAGTCTTTTTTTTGTCACCAATATTGGCCAAGAAATGGGTGCATATTCTCTTCTGTTCTTTGCAACGTGATGTGACATTGCCAGCCTTTGTAATGGAAGGGAGGCCCACTTCCACTCTGCCTTACCTCAGTACTTGCCTAAGCACCCAGATTCCCTTGGTCAGTTTCAACTCTGGTCTGTCCCATGTCCTACTGGGAAAACTGCTATGGTCATGTCAATCCTGTTCCAGAATCCATGTAGGAATTTCAAAATACTTAGATAAGAAATGGTAAAGAAAGTATGGCCCAACATGGCATTTGTTAATTATGAGGTTAGAGACACCCTCTTTGTTTGGATACTGAACAAGGCACCTGGGAGAAGCAAAACACCAACTCAAACCCTGAACACATGGCACTAATTGACTGAAGGTGTTGCCACCCAGTTAGGAATTCAGGCATTGCCAGCTGCGTTCTCAACCAGGTGTTCATTCAGGAGCAGGGCGTTGCTACTGGGGAGGAATTTCTGAAGCACTGATTCTCATAATGAACTCATTGAAACATCAGGTGGGGAGTGTTCCAGGTGTGGGTCACATTGCTCTAGGACTGGTAATGAGAGGCAATTCAACTTGATTTAGATATTTATGTAACTTGCTCAGTGAACTTTCTGTCAAAGACAACCCTTGGAGTCTGGGGAAAAAATGTGTTAAGTAGGTGGACAAAGGGCTTTGATTTTCCTCTCCTTTGGATGGAAGGTAAATGCCAAGCTCCACAAGCCTGAAAACACAATCAGCCAGGTAGCTGAGAGAAAATTATCTTTAGCACTGATACTACCACATGATTCACTTTTTCATATAGTATAGGTTTGCAATTTCCCAATGACTAGGGTAATTGGCAATTCCACTGAGGTAACTTAAAAATCTGTTTTTCTCTTTAACTAAGACATAATATAAAATCAGTATCAAATTTCTGCTCTGCAATCATTGAAATATCTTATTTCCAGAAACGTTTAGAGAATATAATAGTTTGTAACCAGATGTACTTGCAGAACAGTCACTGAAAAATGGTTGTTTTCTTGTATGTAATTCCAACCTTCCACCCGTGTTAATTGCTAGTGACATTTTGGGTTGTTTTTCAACACTTTAATGAGAGCTAAAGCTTTAGCAAGGATTGTTACTCCATGTCTCATCCAAATGAATCTGTGCTGTGAATGTCTGTGCTGGTCTGTGAGGGAAACCTGACCTCCAATGGGAGAAATAGCAACTAGGTGAGGTATTTTATTTAACGTCTAACTCTAGTAAAACTAGAATGATCATCAGGAATCTTGTAAGTATGAATTATGGCCTTTGAATGGGCATGTATGTAGAGAGGGTTCATGTTTCTACATCTGAGAACATCAGCATTTGGGTGTGATTTACTATGAGACAGGCTGGGATGCAGGTTACATGAGAGCGAGTCATTGGAGGAAGCCAAGAGGGCCTAGGTGGAATTCAGTGATTAATCCCACAGCCTGATGGATACTAAAGAGTCAAGTTCAGTAAGATAATTACTGGCTATTCAGAATGTGGTCCATGGACCCATTGAGAGCTGCCCAGGTAGTTTGCAAATGCATCACAGAGCTCTGTTAACGAGGGCTTATGGGGCATCTGTGCTTAGCCTGGGTTGTATAGAGCACCACCTGGCTATCAGCTGGCATGATAATTGAGGCAGCTGGGATTCTGGCACTCTTGATGCTCTGCATCAGGTAGGGGCCGGGTTGGTGTCCCAGTTGGACCTTACGGTTTGGACCCCAAACCTCAATGAACTGGCAGGGAGTTGGGAGAATCAGTGGCAAAGGGAACCACATCCCTGTAGGGGCCACACAGAAGCCAAGAACTTTGTTAGGCTTCAGTCTACTGACGTAAGATTTAGGGCAGGGGTATGGTTCCAAACGGGTGATTCAAAAGTAATCAAGACACCAAGATAAAAGTGGCTTTAAGACCACAGCCACATAACAAGGGTTAGGATATAGGATTCCCAGGGTTCAGCTCTGACCCATGAGCTTTCAGTCTTGGGGACCACATTCTAGACCCTCCTCACTGCTAAGAAAGGCTTCTGATGCTCTGTTGGATTCACAGTCTGGGTGATGGGTTTCCACTGAATCCTAAAAGCTGAGCTGGCTGGGGCAGATGCTCCAGACTATTCAGCTCAAGTGGAAGAGTATGACACACTCGAGTCAATAAATAACAGCTCTACGTTACAACACTTTATAGAGAACAGGCTCCTCAAACCACCATTTCATGAATTAAATGCACAAAATGGTATGTCATACTTTAAAATTCCATCAAAGTTGACAGGAGCCCATGATAAACATTTAAAATTTTAATAGGATCTAAACTATGGTAACAACCAAAGAGTTAGTAAAGCCTGAACTGAGTAAACTCAATTCCATTCCAACTCACATCCTGAGCAATTCTACTGCTTAATATGTTCTTAAGGAATTACTTTTTTTCTTTTAAATATGTGAAAGCCTTAGTAATACTGATTTTCCTTGACTGCATCATCTCCTTAAACCCTTGCATCAACACTGTGAGGTAAATATTCTTAGCTTCATGGTTAAACTGAGGCTTACAGAGATTAAATAACTTTACCCAGTGATAAGAGTCTTCAGAAAAACACAACTTAAAAAAAAAAAAAAAAACTTCTGAAAGTTTCTTAGCATATTCTACCACTTCCCAGAAACTTTGGATATGCTTCATTGGGCATTTATGAAGTATTAGATGTTTAAGGAAGCGTTTCTTGCATCAATAACTTATTCAATTACTTATATCTTACACATCCTGGGAAACTATGGATAAAAATTAAGTAATAAAAATGGTCATAAAACAGTGAAAACAAGCTTTGCTTCCATTCTACAGGAACCCTAGCCTTTCTCCATGTTCAGCCATCCTGGAAAGCACTAACAGGTTTATCCTTTGAATTCTGTGAATAAATCCCATTTGCTCCTCTAGATTGTATGCCATTTCCTTCCTTTTATGCTCTGGTTTTCTTTGGTCACTGTGAATTAATAAGGCTGGACTAAGCTGCAGAAATAAATACACCCATATATGTAGTGGCTTAATAATATGATTATTTATTTCTCCATAAAAGTTCAGAGATGTTCCAGGTAACACCCGAGCAGGAAGATTGAGGCTCTGATTTTTAAGGTCCCTCTGAGGATCACTAGCCAAAAGAAGAGGATATGCATAAGCATACATGAGAGGTTTTCTGGGGGCCAGCTTGGAAACTATATGGATGATGTCTTCCCACATTTCATTGGCTAGAACTTAGTCACGTGGCAAACCAAATTGCTTGGCAAACAAAGGAATGTAGTTTGCCTTGTTCCCAGAAACTGGAGGAGATGCATTTTTGGTGGATAACTAGTATTTCCTATGACACTGTCAATATCCCACATGGGAGCAATGGTACCAAGACCTCACAGAGGCAGCCAGGGAGGGACACTGCTTATTTCCATAAGACCACTTCCACTGCTAATAGTGAATCAGGCAACACTGTGATGCCCAGTGTGGTCTTCCAGTAGCTACCTATGCTACTGGCACCAAACCTTCACCACATTCTGCTGAGCTTTTGGAGATTGGAGGAAATAGATCTCTGTTTGTTTGTTTATTTATTTATTTATTTATTTATTTATTTTGTCAGATAGAGAGAGCACAGGAGCGAGCACAGGCAGACAGAGTGGCAGGTAGAGGCAGAGGAAGAAGCAGGCTCCCCGCCGAGCAAGGAGCCCGATGCGGGACTCCATCCCAGGACGCTGGGATCATGACCTGAGCCGAAGGCAGCCTCTTAACCAACTGAGCCACCCAGGCGTCCCTGTTTATTTGTTTAATTGAAATTCAATTAGCTAACGTATAGTACATCATTAGTTTCAGACATAGAGTTCAATAATTCATCAGTTGTGTACAACACCCAGTGCTTATCACATCATGGGTCCTCCTTAATGCTCATTACCTAATTACCCCATCACCCCACCCCCCAACAACCCTCAGTGTGTTTTCTATAGTTAAGAGTCTCTCATGGTTTATCTCCCTCTCTGATTATTTCCCATTCAGTTTTCCCTCCCTTCCACTATGATCCTCTGCACAATTTCTTACATTCCATGTATGAATGAAACTGTATGGTAATTGTGTTTCTCTGATTGACTTATTTCACTCAGCATAATACTCTCCAGTTCCATTCACGTTGATGTAAATGGTAAGTATTTGTTCTTTCTGATGGCTGAGTAATATTTCATTTTGTGTGTGTGTGTGTGTGTACACACACTACATCTTCTTTATCTATTCATCTGTTGATGGACATCTTGGCTCTTTCCATAGTTTGACTATTGTGGACACTGCTGCTATAAACATTGGGGTGCATGTGCCCCTTTGGATCATTACATTTGTTTCTTTGGGGCAAACACCTGGTAGTGCAATTGCTGGGTTGTAGGGTACTTCTATTTTTAGTTTCTTGAGGAACCTCCATACTCTTTTCCAGAGTGGCTGTACCAACATGCCTTCCCACCAACAATGTAAGAGGGTTCTCCTTTCTCCACATCCTCACCAACATTTGTTGAGAAAATATATCTTTGAACCCACATTACTGTTTTACTGAAGACCCCTTACAAATTTGAGTGTATAAAGATTGGGCACAGGGTTGGCAAAAAGAGGGTTTTAAGCATAAAAATGTGCTTTATGCTATACTCCCAAATCATCTTTTCCATCTAATGCTGAGAGAAGTAGCTTTGGCTCAGATGTAAACACTTTGTGGGGAACAGGAATTCCTGTTTCTTGAAGGTCTTTCTAGGTCAACTAAGAATCACACCGAAATGAGATAGACTAATAGGAGAAAATAAAATTTAATAGCTTACATATGGAGAATCCACCCAGACATGAAAACTCCAAAGACAGTCACACAAAATGAGGTATATATGTCATTCTGAACTAAGGAGAAGGGGACAGAAGTCTGGGACTTCAGAGGAAAGGAATGCATTTCACAGGACAATAAGAAGGGCAGATATTTGGTAATTAGATGTCTGTGCTCCCATACAGATGGGTCACTTGGATAAAATTGATCTCTGTTAATAACCCTTATTCTGGGAAAGACCTCCAACTTACATTCCCTGTGGATAAGGGAGAGACCAAAGTTTCTTTCAAGCCCAAAGGGTCTCAAGTACCATCAGCTCAAAATAATCCACATGACAAACTAACACATTCTGGGGGGCCTGTCCTAAATCCCCTAAACTCGCTTAATATCTTTTAGGCATTTGAAGAGCTTTTGGTCCAGTGAGACAGATATGTATATGTATACAAGCATTTGAGAAATCAGATCTCAATTTTCCATTATTCCTTCTCTATTTTTATTCCTTCATTCTCTTCTTCTTCCTTTTTTTTTTTTTTTAATTCTGCTAACCTTGTCTCCTCTCTCTGCCTCTGGTTGGTACAGTTTGTAGACCCAAGGTCATACTGTTATGACAAAGGTCAAGCTGGTCACATAACAGAGGAAGAGACCCAAGAATACTCTGAGGACTCTACTGAAGGGTATGTGAAAGTTTGCTGCCCTGTGAGGCTGAGCCAGAAGTCTTGCTATTTTTTTAAAAAGATTTTATTATTATTTATTTGACAGACAGGGATCACAAGTAGGCAGAGAGGCAGGCAGAGAGAGGGGGGGAAGCAGGCTCCCCACTGAGCAGAGAGCCCGATGTGGGGCTCGATCCCAGGACCCTGAGATGATCTGAGCCGAAGGCAGAGGCTTTAACCCACTGAGCCACCCAGGTGCCCCCAGAAGTCTTGCTACTGACCATAATGAACAGATCTCTGTTGGCCAGGTACATGATAACAAGACTTCAGCAGACTCTGACCAACATAGATTTATACCCTGAGCTTATGATATTAGATATAGTAGACATGGCACAGTATTTGCATTAAATAATAGTAACTCCTTTATTTATAAAGAAGAAACATGCCATGTTGAAATACAATTAAGAGTCACAACCAGATTCAAGTTACTATTGATCCCTCCTTGTGTGATTTGAATGGACTAATTAACATTCCTAGGCTCAGTTTTCATTTGTAAAAAATTATAAATGCTATCCTGAAGGCTTGATTTAAGACTAAAATGAGCTAATATATATGAGCCTGGTGGTGGGCGTTATGGAGGGCACATATTGCATGGAACACTGGGTATTGTGCATAAACAATGAATTCTGGAACACTGAGAAGAAATTTAAAAAATAAATAAAATTTTTAAAAATGAAGCATTTAACACAGTAGTCTATGATAATCACTGTTATTATTACTTTCAACAATTAAAGAAATAAGGGGACAGGTATCCTAAGAAAGAGCCTCTGTTTCTATCTTTTAATCTATATATCCCTGGATGCCATTGAATATTACATATAATTATATAACAAATTATATATAACTAATATATATTATTTATTTTAATGACTAGGACCCTTATAGAACTATGTAACTCTTTAAGTTTATTTCAAGTATTGATTAATCTACCCTGAAGATTATAAACCATTTCATCTGTACTTTGGGTGTTTAAAATGGTATTTTTCCAGATTTTTAAAAATCTGCTTTCTTTGAATAGATGATTTTTATTCCAGGACCGGTTTTTGTTTTATGTTGGAGTCAGTACACCTTTGATTTATGTTCATGTTGTTTTCTGAGGCTTTAAAGAATCACAGCTGGGTGGAAAAATGATTCTTGGCAAACTGATTTTCCAACTAAGAAACCCGAAGTGATGGATTGCTAGAATAATGGTTGTAATATATACTGAGAATACAAAGGAGATACACCATTCCTTCAAGATGAATTTGGATTTGTAAGAAGTGGAGCCTGTATTTTATTAACTTTCTGTGTATAAGAAAAAATCAGACTATAACACCATTTCTGCATAAATTCATGGCTTTCCATGTGTATCCTAGCCAATTTTAATATTGAACCATAAACAATCTAAGGGATAACACAGTAGTAAGTTCTTTGTGTTCCTTAGTATAGAAAGGTATTGTTCCCATAACAAGTTTTATAATTACTAGAACAGAAGTACAAGAATTTATTTTAAAAAATAATAAGTTTGCCATTAAAATTTTAAGCTTAGTTATTAGATATATCTAATACAATTATTTAAATATTTATATTGTTATTTTTTAATATTCCTCATATATGAAACAACTGTTTATAATACTCATAACCACAAAAAGTAGATAACATAAAACTATTATCCTCAGCTCTTCAAATAGATTAGTTTATTTTGTTTTCACATCCCTCTGAGCTATATGCCATTTAATCCCATTTTGTAGAAGAGGAGGCTGAAATGTAACATGGTGGTTATAGAGTGGGTGATATGTTGGAGCTAGAATATAAATCCAGGAAATCTGGTTTCAGAGGCTGAGCTCTGAATCTTGATGCTGCCTTGCCTCCCTTTGCAGCCATGATGTGCACAGATGTATGTACATTTTATATATTTTATCTTTCTTTGAAAAAGAAGTAAAGTAAGGCACTCCCGAGTGGCTCAGTTGGTTAAGCGTCTGCCTTTCACTCAGATCATGATCCCAGGGTCCTCAGATCAAGCCCTGCCTGGGGTGGGGGAGGGACTTTCTGCTCAGTGCGGGGGCAGCATGCTTCTCCTTCTTCCTCTGCTATTCCCCTGTTTGTGCTCTCTCACTCTCTCTGTAAAAAAAATCTTAAAAAAAAAAAAGGAAGTAAAATAGTTTCAAGTTAAAAGAATAAAAGTGAGTCACGTAAAAGGGAGGCATAGCAGTTTGAAGAGCTTTGGGTGTATTGAAGATTGGCTCAGTCTTCTTAAAACATGGAAATAAAAATGGTCTTTGTAAATACGGTTACATAATCATGTCATCTTCATTATCAGCAATAACATCATTATTGTATAAATTGTTCAAATCTTTCTTAAGTAGAATCTCTGTTTTAGGAGCACATTATAATGACAATAATAGCAGTCTGGTTCTGTGTAGTTGTTTATTCAGTCTTGTGCTCAGGAGTATTGGACATAAACTTTGTCCAGTCCAGAAATGTCATAGCTCTTGCTTTTGAGGTGATAATAAAAGCATGGTCCAGACTTCAGCGTGGTGTATCAGAACAAAACATTAAGGAGACTTGGCCTTAGTTATAAAAGTCTGGTAGTGCCCAACATCTAATCTTCTTAGGGCTTAGACCTAGGGTAGGGCCCATTCAGTTGTATATACCAAGGTTTTCCATGCCAGATTGGGTCTTCCTTCAGTTCAGAGAAGAGCTGAAAGGCGAAATGTTGGTCAAGGAGCCTTGGCTATAGATTAATAGAGAGCAAAGCCAGCAATGCATTCACCAAAATACAAGGTTAAAAAGAATGAACCAGAAGTCTGAGACCAATAACATGCTGAATCCATATTAGACATGCATAGTGTGAATGAGTGAGGATTATTCTTATTAAACAACCACACATCCTTTTATCCAGATTGTGTACCTCCACAAAGCCCCCCCCACTAGAGGGTTTTAAAGAGGCAGGCTTCTTTCAGACAGGTAAGATTTGGATTTTTTTAAGATTTTATTTATTTGACAGAGATCACAAGTAGGCAGAGAGGCAGGCAAAGAGAGAGAGGAAGGGAAGCAGGCTCCCTGCTGAGCAGAGAGCCCAACACAGGGCTCCATCCCAGGACCATGGGATCATGACCTGAGCTGAAGGCAGAGGCTTTAATCCACTAAGCCACCCAGGTGCCCCAAGATCTGGATTTGTAAAGGAGAAGTATGATGAAATTCTAGACAATATTAATAGGGATCAAGACAGGGAAGCAGAGTTTCTAGAGAACTTTTCCTATATTTTCAAAGTACTGTAAAAATCAGGCATTAGAGAGTTATTTATTTTATGCCCAACACTGTTAATATTACATTTTGTGTTTATACCATGTATCAAGACACATATCAGAAATCTTATTAAAGAATTTGTAAACATGATTTACAATAGTTAGGAAAGTTCTTGCTCTATGGCACAGAGGATAGAAAACTCAAAATTCATGACCCAATATACTTTATGATGAGCAGAAAACTAGCTTACTTTTGAAAATGCCTTCAGCTGAGCAGAACATGGGCCAAACAATTCTATCCTAGTGCATTAATGGTTCCCCAGGAGGTATTTTCTGATTGCTTGTCCACACTGTTGAAACATGTATTTACTGCCTCATGTCTACTTTCTTCTTTCTCCTCTTCCTTTAGGAACACGTCTTAGATCTTTCTCCCTCCCCTGGTTCCCAATCCTATAACTGAAACCTTGTGAAACCCATGCATAAAAAATATGGATAGATCCAATCTGAGAAACACTTATAAATCACTTTTCCAAATATTTTATTTGCTTCTGCAAGTCTTTTCTACATTGAGCTAGATAAATGGATCCTAGTTAGAACTTCTTCCTCAATTCGTAGATATTGTAAAAATATAATTCTCTACTGATGCCTGTCTTAGGGTTACATGTATGTTTACCTTATGACTCCAGCTGCTTTTGTAAATTCTGTCTCATAAGGTACATTTGTGTCCTACCCTGATATAATGGTCAGCATCCTTCAAATTATCTAAATTTGAGGTCTTTTGGTTAATAGAATAATGCTTCCATGAAAGAAAAAATTTATCTCTCCTGAGTCCAGAGGTTATGCATAGCTGCTCTAGGGAAAAAAAAAACAAAAATTCTCTCTCATTGTGAATAAAGCTTCAAATTCAGATAGTTGATCATAAAAAAGATCTCCTATATGTAGTAAACTTATTCACTGCAGAGGGGTTGAAGCTCTCAGAGACTCTCTTAAACCAGAATATCTGTCAATTAGGGTGTCCTAAAGCTACTATAGCCCATTTGTTACCTGTTACCCAATTAGATAACATTGGTCAGAAACTGACTTGGAATCATTAGGTACATTTTTTTTTTTTCTCGTTCTTGTCTGATTGCTTTTCTAGAGTATAAGATACGTGAGGATAGGAGTCTTCCTTATGAAACAGACTTGTACAACATACTGCATTGGAAAAAACTGAAGTCATAAGGCATGTTAGTTCCACTTGAATTCTAGTTTACTACATGTTTGACTTTGGGCAAATCATTTAACTTCTACTAGATCCAACTGACAAACAAAGATGTTATTTGCTTCATAAGCATGCAAATTATCAAGAGGCTTGTATGATAAAATGGAGTGAATATGGTTTATTAATTTACTTTTTAAATTATTATATTATTATATTATCATAACTATTATTTTCTGGAGTAGAAGGACTTCTTAAATACGTAATAAAGCAACATATAAATGAATGAGTGAATGAATAAATGGTATTCAAATTATCCTTATGTTTAAATATATGTGGCTTTCCTGAATTCCTAGGCTTTATTAGAATAAACATGTTCGCCTGTGAAATGAGCCTTCTGCTACCATCCAGAGAATCCCATATAGTTGGTAAGAGGCTAAGACCCTATAGCAGCTTCAAGAGCCACACACACTGAAAGGTTGCTCTCCTCCACCTCGTGCTTGAAACTGGAGAAGCTGGACCAGAGTGGAATGAAAAATGGAGAAGCAGTGGGCCAGTTCCTCTTTTGGGGAGCTTTATGGTTGGCATGTGTGTCATGGCAGGTAATAATGAGCAGAAGAATGAGGATTTCAGTGAGGCAGTCTTTGGGTAGCTTCAGTGTCTGTGAAGGGGCTGCTCTTTGTTCACAGGGTGGGAGGAGAGAGTTTGGCTGCTTCATGCTGGCTGGGCTCATTTTGGTCAGGAGGAGTTTTGGATGCATGAAAAATTCCAGCCCTGGAACAAATGCATTCGGCAGTCCCTGGAGGCTATATGGATTGCACAGCTTACTCAATGCAGTCCACCCAGAACAAAGCAGTTTTACAGGTTTGATTTTTTTATCTATGAAAAGAAATCTCGCCCACATGTTCCCCTTCTATTGCTCCCCATAAACATACATCCCCATGGTGGGGGGTGGTATAAGAGAGTCAGAGAAAGGAGTCCCATTCAATGCAGTGCAAATCTGACCATGTGTCTTACTTTGAGAAGTCAATGGCAATGCTCCAAGGGAAGAGACTGCAACAGTCAAAATACAGATATATTCACTGGTTTCAAATTCCTTTGTTTCCATGTCCCTTTTGCTGCCTTCAGTTATCTGTCTTTGATTCCTGAGGAAGGCTTTGTAGTGCTTTTACTTGCTATTGAATTTATATCCCTGGCATCCTTTGCTCTCACAGTTTTTTCCCAACACCAGAATAGTATCCTCTTTTAACCCTTTTGGCTTTGTTTCTGTGCATGGCTTTCTCGCATTTTCCCTCCCTACCATATGGGTTTTAATAAAACTGATTTCCAACATTGAGTTTAGAAATGAAAGTGATCTTCCCCCAATTTTAAGCAACCATAAAGAAATAACTGAAAGTCTGTAAGTATGCCCTTGTCTATGTGTGTATGTTTGCATGAGGATGAGGGTGAGAGGAAAATCTCAAGACAGGTTAGGTTTAGGAAGGATTCAGCAATATATTTGAGGCTAGTGTCAGAGGAATTGATAAATTTAAATGTATAGTATATAATAATTTCCAAATGATGTGTTAGAACTAATGCAAACTTCTAGAGAAAATAATGGAGAACTTTCTAATGCTTCTTAAAACCCTCTCCACATTTCTACTATTTAAAGTAAATGAAGGCTAGCTTTTAAAGGAGAGTTCATGAAGTTTATAAACATGAAAAAGTCATGCTATACAGCAAGTGGTTGCTTGTCTCCTCAAGCCAAAAAGAGGGGCTTCAACAGGCTCATTCTCAGAATGCCAAATCTCAGAATGCAGAATCACTTGATGTTTGCCCCCTGTGGTAAGTCGCTGCATGCAATCATTTCTGGAGATAGATCAAATCTCATGCTGGAAATAAAACTGAGGATAGGCTTATCATCCCAGAATCATTTAAAAAGGAATCCTATTCAAGAAACAGATTGCTAGGCTAAGGGAATCCCAGCAGCAAAATGCTAAAAAAATGAATGCCAGAGGGAGAAATTTTGAGGAGATCAAGGGAAGCAGCTGCTGATGAGGCAGTTTTCATATCAAGGAAGAACAGTTGGGGAGGGCTCAGCCAAGGACACTGCCAAAGGACTTAAGGAAGTTCCCACAGGACTGTTGGCTTTGTAAATCTCTTGACAGTATCAGCCAAGTACCAGGTCTCCCATGCTCCACTAACCCAGCCTTTGCTCTTGCCCTTTAAATCCTGGTAGTGTCAGAATGAGCAAAAACTAGCCACCAAGTGAGAGAGTGATGGGGGCAGGAGCTGCTGATGGGAAGTAAAGGACAGGCTGGGTTTATGAGTGAGGTATCCCATGGAATCAACATAGCTTCATTATTGGTTTGATGTGGGTGCTGAAAGGGGTTTAAAAAGCAGGGACCACATACACAGGTCCATTTTGAGCCACTGGGTGGATGTTGTTTTTGTCCAGGACACATAGAAGAACAGGTTTAGTGGCAGGGAGATATTGTGTTCCATTTGGCTTATGTTGAATTTGAGCTGTTGGAGGGCGATATCCAATGGGATATCTAATCTGCCCTACTGACATCATTCTAAAAGTCAAGGACTTTTGAAAACCATGACAATAAATGAAATCATCTGGAGAGATGACAAATGGTGAGCAAAGAAAAGGCTCTGCCCCAAGCCTAGGGAAAACCTCTGTTTGAGGTGTGGGCAGAAGAAGAGGTACCAGCAAATGAGATGAGAAGGACAGCAAGCGCCAAACCAAACAAAAATTTTAGTGGTGGTATCAACTCTGAGAGAAATTTTACATCAGTTAGTAGGGCCCTGAAGACTGCTTGGCTGCAAAGGAAAATGGAAAAGTTCAAAATGATTCAAATGCTTTCAGTGGGGGAGTGGTGAGTGGAATTATATTGATACCCATTGCCCAGCATGGAAAAGGTGGTGCTGGGGGCCAGATCGGGGAAAAATTATTATTTATGCTCTTGGTATCTTCTGTTTACAGTGATGGTGGATATCCATACTTTATACAATTTCTGCATCTATAAAATACCAACATTTCTATATATCCACAGATTATGTAAATACAGGTCTGAGCTTCTGGGTGAGTTAGAGATAGGGGCAGTTTTCTTTATGAATCTTATAACTTTTGTCAATTATTCATGTACTTTGCCACTAAACTGTTCTTTTTCTTTTCTTTTTATCTCTCTTCTCATGTGTTCTTAAAAGCCACTTGCTTTAATCTATGACAGTGACCTTACAATGCACTTTATAATGCATGAACCCTGATGATAAGGTGTGATTTGTGATCTTTCTAGGCCTGCACATGAATCTCCTAGAGCCATACTGTATTACTACAGTTGTCTGAGTTATTAAGATTGAAAATTATTTAAATTCATCATTCTGTAGATAGGACTGAGCAACTTGACAGTGTATATCTTTTGAAATTTTATGCAAAATTAAATATCTTATTTTTTAAAATGCTCTAGTACAAAGAGAGCTAACAGACGTCACAATTACTTCTCTTTCAGGTAGACAAATCTCTGCAGTTCTCGTGGAGGAATATAAATGTGAATAACTATAGATAAATAAGCAATCAAACTAGGTTTAATAGAAGGCAGTTATGTGGAATTATTCTTGACTCTTTTCTACACAAAAGAGGGGTCATAGAGAAGGAAAATAGATAAGCTGCAAGTGGGAAAGATGCCATATGTGTTTCAAGGTTGTGTCTGTGGAAGCGAAGAAGATGGTTGGATGGATGGATGGATGGATGGAAGGAAGGAAGGGTGGGTGGGTGGGTGAATAGATGGGTGGTTGTATGGAAGGGTGGATAGGTGGATGGGTGGGTGGGTGGATGGATGGATGATTGGATGATGAGTAGATGGATGGAGTGGTCATCTATATCAAGTGCTACTAAGGAAACAAAAAAGTGAGAACAGATAGATGACCATTTGTTTTGGCAAAATGTTGTCTTTGACAGCTTTGATAAAAAATATTAAAGTGAAGTGTAACAATGAAAATCCAATTGGAAATGGTGAGATGACACTCCAAAGGCAGCAAGAACAGTGAGGGGAGGTATAGTCAGATATATTGAAGAGCTTTTTGAGAAGACCAAAGGGGACTTGGGGGCTTCAGGAAGAACACACATATTCTTTCATTCCAATATGATAAAAAGTAAAGTGAGTAGGTAAAGATACATATGAATTGGTAGAACTTGTGGTAGAAATATGAAATCAGTCTCACTTGACTCTTCTTAGTGGTGGATGCAGCAAGGTTATCAGCAGGGAGGAGACCTGGGGAGCATTTAGAGCTTTGAAGAGAGAGGACAGGTGATTGAATTGTCATCTCTGACAATATGAAGGTGCTAACCAATTATAAAGTATGTTAGGAACAAAGACAATAGACCTATACTTGCAGACACATGAATATAAAGAACAAATCATACCAAACAAGAAAGAAAAGGGTAAATAATGATATAAAGATTGAAATTAACTCTCAGTTTCTTTTAAGTGTGGACTAAAAATTAAGTGTTTATAAGAATTATAGTTATAGAACTTAAAACAAACCATGTCAATGTAGAATTAGTATTAAACCTAACAAAAATCAGGATACATTGATACTTGAAAAAAAGGATAAAGCAAAAACAAACTGATTTTTCTTATCATTCATAGTGAAGAGTCATTCAATATCAAGTGAGAGAGAAAAATATCATCCTTTATAAGTATAAAGATGGACACTAGAAAAATTGTAAAGAGACAAAAATAAAACAAATTAAGATTTCTTTCCAGTCTTGCAAATCATTTATTAATAAGACATTGGTAATAGATACCATCTAAATCTTTTTTTATTTTAAATTTTTTATTAACATATAATGTATTATTTACCCCAGGGGTACAGGTCTGTGAATCATCAGGCTTACACACTTCACAGCACTCACCATAGCACATACACTCCCCAATGTCCATAACGCAACCACCCTCTCCATACATCTCACCCCCTTGCAATCCTCAGTTTGTTTTGTGAGATTAGGAGTCTCTTATGGTTTGTCTCCCTCCTGATCCCATCTTGTTTCATTTTTTCCTTCCCTAACCCCAAACCCCCAACTTTGTCTCTCAAATTACTCATATTAGAGATATCATATGATAATTTCTTTCTCTGATGGGCTTATTTCACTCAGCATAATACCCTCTAGTTCCATCATGTCACTGCAAATGGCAAGATTTCATTTATTGATGGGTGCAATATATATATACATACATACATATGTATATATATACCACACCCTCTTTATCCATTCATCTGTTGATGGACATCCAGGGTCTTTCCATAGTTTAGCTATTGTGGACGTTGCTGCTATAAACATTGGGGTGCATGTGCCCCTTCGGATCACTACATTTGTATCTTTAGGGCAAATACACAGTAGTGTGATTGCTGGGTCATAGGGTAGCTCTATTTTCAACTTTTGAGGAACCTCCATTTCCAGCTTACATTCCCACCAACAGTGTAGAAGGTTCCCCTTTCTCCACATCCTCGTCAGCATCTGTCATTTCCTTACTTGTTAATTTTAGCCATTCTGGCTGGTGTGAGGTAGTATCTCATTGTGGTTTTGATTTGTACTTCTCTGATGCTGAGTAATGTGGAGCACTTTTTCATGTGTCTGTTGGCCATCTGGATGTCTTCTTTGCAGAAATGTTTGTTCATGTTCTCTGCCCATTTCTTAACCGGATTATTTGTTCTTTGGGTGTTGACTTTGAGAAGTTATAGATTTTGGATACTAGCCCTTTATCTGATATGTCGTTTGCAGGTATCTTCTCCCATTCTGTCAGTTGTCTTTGGCTTTGTTGACTGTTTCCTTTGTTGTTCAAAAGCTTTTGATCTTGATGAAGTCCCAATAGTTCATTTTTGCACTTGCTTCCCTTGCCTTTGGCATTGTTTCTAGGAAGAAGTTGCTGCGGCTGAGGTCTAAGAGGTTGCTGTCTTTGTTCTCCTCAAGGATTTTGATGAATTCCTATCTCACACTGAGGTCTTTCATCCATTTGGAGTCTATTTTTGTGTGTGGTGTAAGGAAATGGTCCAGTTTCATTCCTCTGCATGTGGCTGTCCAATTTTCCCAACACCACTTGTTGAAGAGACTGTATTTTTTCTATTGGACATTCTTTCCTCCTTTATTGAGGTTTAGTTGACCATAGAGTTGAGGGTCCATTTCTGGGCTCTCTATTCTGTTCCAATGATCTATGGGTCTTTTTTTGTGCCAGTACCATACTGTCTTGATGATGACAGCTTTGTAATAGAGATTAAAGTCTGGAATTGGGATGCCACCAACTTTGGCTTTCTTTTTCAACATTCCTCTGTCTATTCGAGGTCTTTTCTGGTTCCATATAAATTTTAGGATTATTTGTTCCACTTCTTTGAAAAAAAAAATGATGGTATCTTGATAGGGATTGCACCAAACATGTAGATTGCTTTAGGTAGCATAGACATTTTCATAATATTTGTTCTCCTAATCCATGAGCATGGAACATTTTTTCATTTATTTGTGTCTTCCTCAGTTTCTTTCATGAGTACTTTTTAGTTTGCTGAGTATAGGTTCTTTGCCTCTTTGGTTAGGTTTATTCCTAGGTAACTTATGGTTTTGGGTGCAGTTGTAAATGGGATAAAATCCTTAATTTGTCTTTCTTCTGCCTTGCTGTTGGTATAGAAGTGCAACTGTTTTTTGTGCATTGATTTTATATCCTGACACTTTACTGAATTCCTGTACAAGTTATAGCGGCTTTGGAGTGGAGTCTTTTGGGTTTTCCACATAAAGTATCATATCATCTGCAAAGAGTGAGAATTGACTTCTTCTCTGGTGATTCAGATGCTTTTAATTTCTTT
The DNA here is from genome assembly GCA_003697995.1 of Taxidea taxus jeffersonii. Taxonomy (NCBI): domain Eukaryota; kingdom Metazoa; phylum Chordata; class Mammalia; order Carnivora; family Mustelidae; genus Taxidea; species Taxidea taxus. Next base: position 172,323 of record ML105168.1, on the reverse strand, counting down.
TTGTTGTCTCATTGCTGAGGCTAGGACTTTTAGCACTATGTTGAATAGCATTGGTGATAATGGACATCCCTGCCGTGTTCCTGACCTTAGCAGAAAAGCTCTCAGTTTCTCTCCATTGATGATGATATTCACTGTGGGTTTTTCATAGATGGCTTTGATGATATTGAGGTATGTACCCTCTATCCCACACTTTGAATAGTTTTGATCAAGAAAGGATGCTGTACTTGTCAAATGCTTTTTCAGCATTTATTGAGAGTGTCATATGGCTCTTGTTCTTTCTTTTATTAGTGTATTGTATCACATTCATTGATTTGTAGATGTTGAACCAACTTTGCAGCCCTGGAATAAATCCCACTTGGTCGTGGTGAATAATCCTTTTAATGTATTGTTGGATCCTGTTGGCTAGTATTTTGATGAGAATTTTTGCATTCATGTTCATCAAGTTTATTGTTCTGTAATTCTCTTTTTTGATGGGGTCTTTGTCTGGTTTTGGAATCAAGGTAATTCTGGCCTCATAAAATGAGTTTGGAAGTTTTCCTTCCATTTCTATTTTTTGGAACAGTTTCAGGAGAATAGGTATTAATTCTTTTGTAAATGATTGGTAGAATTCCCCCTCAGAAGCCCTCTGACCCTGGGCTCTTATTTGTTGGGAGATTTTTGATGACTGTTTCAATCTCCTTACTGGTTATGGGTCTGTTCAGGTTTTCTATTTCTTCCTGGTTCAGTTTTGGCAGTTTATAGTTCTCTAGGAATGCATCCATTTCTTCTAGATTGTCAAATTTGCTGGCATATAGTTGCTCATTATATGTTCTTATAATTGTTTGTATTTCTTTGATATTGGTTGTGATCTCTCCTCTTTCATTCATGATTTTATTGATTTGTGTCCTTTCTCTTTTCTTTTTGGTAAGTCTGGCCATTCTTACTAATTCTTTCAAAGAACCAGCTCCTAGTTTTGTTCCTAATTTGCTCTATTGTTTGTTTGTTTTTGTTGTTGTTGTTGTTGTTGTAGTTTCAATTTCATTGATTTCTGTTCTTATCTTTATGATTTCTATTCTCCTCCTGGGTTTAGGCTTTCCTTATTGTTCTTTCTCCAGCTCCTTTAGGTGTAGGGTTAGGTTGTGTACTTGAGACCTTTCTTGTTTCTTGAGAAAGGCTTGTATCGCTATATACTTTCCTCTCCGGACTGCCTTTGCTGTATCCCACAGATTTTGAACAGTTGTATTTTCATTATCATTTGTTGCCATGATTTTTTCAATTCGTTAATTTCCTGGTTGACCCATTCATTCTTTAGAAGAATGCTCTTTAGCCTCCATGTATTTGAGTTCTTTCTAACTTTCCTCTTGTGATTGAGTTCTAGCTTCAGAGCATTGTGGTCTCAAAATATGCAGGAATGATCCCAATCTTTTGGTACCAGTTGAGACTTTTGTGACCCAGGATGTGATCTATTCTGGAGAATGTTCCATGAGTACTAGAGAAGAATGTGTATTCTGTTGCTTTGGGATGGAAGGTTCTGAAAATATCTGTGATGTTCTTCTGGTCCAGTGTGTCATTTAAAGCCTTTATTTCCTTATTAATATTTTGCTTAGATGATCAGTCCATTTTGGTGAGGGGGGTATTAAAGTCCCCTACTATTATTGTATTATTGTCAATATGTTGTTTTGATTTTGTTATTAATCAATTTATATAGTTGGCTTCTCCCATATTAGGGGCATAGATAATAAAAATTATTAGATATTCTTTTTGTACAGACCTTTTGGTGTCTTTCTTCATCTCTTATTATAGTCTGGCTTAAAATTTAATTTATCTGATAGAAGGATTGCCACCCCAGCTTTCTTTTGATGCCTATTAGCATGGTAAATTGTTTTCCACCCCCTCACTCTAAATATGGAGGTGTATTTGGGTCTAAAATTAGTTTCTTATAAGCAGCATAGTGATGGGTTTTGGTTTTTTATCCATTCTGATACCCTATGTCTTTTGACTGGGGCATTTAACCCATTTACATTCAGGATAACTATTGAAAAAATATGAATTCAATGACATTATATTGTCTGTAAGGTGACTATTGTCACCTGTATATTGTCTCTGTTCCTTTCTGGTCTACTACTTTTAGGCTCTCTCTTTGCTTAAAGGACCCCTTTCAATATTTCCTGTAGGGCTGGTTTGGTGTTTACAAATTCTTTTAGTTTTTGTTTGACCTTTTTTTCTCTCCTATTTTCAGTGATAACCTAGCTGGATATAGTATTCTTGGATGCATGTTTTTCTCGTTTAGTGCTCTGAATATATAATGCCAGTTCTTTCTGGTCTGCCAGGTCTCTTTGGATAAGTCTCCTGCCAATCTAATATTTTTACCATCATATGTTACAGACTTCTTGTCCTGAGTTGCTCTCAGGATTTTCTCTTGGTCACTAAGTCTTGCAAGTTTTACTACTAGATGATGGGGTGTGGACCTATTTTTATTGATTCTGAGGAGTTTCTCTGTGCCTTCTGTATTTTGATACTTGTTCCCTTTGCCATATTAGGGAAATTCTCCACCATAATTCACTCCGATATACCTTCTGCCCTCTGTCTCTTTCTTCTGCTTCTGGAATCCCAATTATTCTAATATTGTTTCATCTGATAGTAGTACTTATCTCTCAAATTCTCCCCTCGTGTTCCACTGGTTGTTTGTCTCTCTTTTGCTCAGCTTCTTTATTCTCTGTCATTTGGTCTTCTATATCACTAATTCTCTCTTCTGCCTCATTTATCCTAGCAGTAGGAGCCTCCATTTTTGATTGCACATCATTAATATATTTTTTTAGTTAGATTTTAGTTCTTTCATTTCTCCGGAAAGGGTTTTTATTTCTCCAGACAGGGTTTCTTTAATATCTTCCATGTGTTTTCCAAGCCCAGCCAGCACTTTGAGAATCATCATTCTGAACTCTAGATCTGTATTGATTAGGTCCCTAGCCTTTGGTACTGCCTCTTGTTCTTTTTTTTTTTTTTTTTTTTTTTTTTTTGTGGTGAGTTTTTCCACCTTGTAATTTTATCCAGATAAGAATATATGAATGAGAGAATAAAATACTAAAAGGGTGGCAAAGACCCCGGAGAAATGTACACTAACCAAATCAGACGAGGCTCCAAATTGGGGGGAGTAAACAGGGGGTAACAAGAAATTTTTAAAAATTACAAAAAAAAATATATATATATATATGATTTTCACCAGTCTAATATGTACATATTAGACTGGTGAAAAGAACAGAGCCACCCACTTCATTTTGGGTGTATTTTGGTCTCTTAGAAGAAACTACCTCCCAAAATTTTAATGGAAGAGAAATACACACACACACACACACACACACACACACACACACACCAAAATAAGAGTAAACACAATGTAGGGATGGAATATGACTGTAAAGATGGAAAAACATTTTAAAAAGGAATTGATAAGATGAGTTGGTTGGAAAAAGAAAGAAAAAGAATGTGGAGAGAATTTGCTCAGGCTGGAGACTAGAACAAAGCCCTGTGCTTGATTTAGGGTGTATTTTGATCTATTGGAAGAAATTACATCCCAAAATTTTTATAAGAAAAAACCCTGTATGTATACAAATAATAAAGTTAGATATAATGAAGGATAAAATATGACTATAATAATGAAGGTTTAAAAGTTTTTTTTTACAAAGGTATCTAAGTTAAACTAGTTAAAAACATTAAAAGAGGAAAGAAGAAAGTTAAAAAAATAAATAAGAAAAAATACAATAAAAATTTTTAATTAATTTTGCAAAACTAAAGACTCATGGGGAGAAAGCCATGAATTCCATGCTTTACTTTCCCCTTCTCTGGAATTCTGCTGTTCTCCTTGATCAGTGAGCTTGGTCTTGGCTGGATGTTCTTGCTAATCTTCTTGAGGAGGGGTCTGTTGCATTGATTCTCAAATGTCTTTGCCCAAGGCAGAATTGTGCTGCTCTTGCCAAGGGGTGGGGGGGGGGGTTATGCTTTCTGGAGTTTTTGTTCCCTGAGCGCTTTCCATAGAGCTTTAGAGGGTGAGAATAAAGATGATGGCCTCCCAATCCCTGGCCCCAGAGGAGCTAAGAGCTCAGAGTTCTCCCCTCAGTGTGCTCTCATAGAAAAGCAGTCAATCCCTCCCGTCTCCCTGGTCTCTGGCTGCACTCCGAGCTCACCTGGCCTGTGACTGAGTGTTTCTATCTCTGGCACATGGTCTGGTCCTGTTTGGAGTCTCCAAACCCAGCAGATTCCTGCAGCGCAGTCTCAATCCCCCTCCCCCCAGGAAAGAAAGTGAGTATCCCTGGATCTGCCACTTGTGGGGTCTCTACTCAAAGAGCAGTGTCCCAACTATGCCGGCAGATCATGGTTGAAGGTAACCCCAAGCTGAGAGCTCACTCCCCGGCTCCCTCTCTGTCGCCGGCTTCCCTGCTCTGATACCTGTGAGCTCTGCCACACTCAGACACCCCTGATCTTTCTATGACCCCGTGGGACCTGAGACCACACTGTGCCTGAGAGGGCTCCACTCCTGGTTAGCCTCTTGAGCAATGTCCCTCAGTGGAGCAGGCTTTTAAAAGTTAGAATTTTGTGCACCATTGCTCCACCTCTTACAGGGAGATGGCCTGTCCCCGGCGGTCTATCTTCTCATCACTTCAGATTCACTTCTCCGCACATCCTACCTTTCAGAAAGTGGTCAGTTTTCTGTTTCTAGAATTGCTGCTCTTCTTCTCTTCAATCTCCTGTTGAGTTTGTAGGTGTTCATAATGGTTTGATAACTATCTAGCTGAACTCCTGTGACCGGATGTCATCTCAGTGTGCTACTCCTCTGCCATCTTGACTCCTCTAAAACAAATTAAGATTTTGGGTATACTTAAGTTTTGCGTATTTTACTTCCTGTTAAGTTTTTCATAAAAAAGTACCATAAATAAATATTAAGCTGTAGTTAATTATATGCCCACTGCACATATTCTCTCTATATATTCTTAGTTTACAGTTCTTTGGGAAAAAAGGCAATGTGAAGTTATCCTCTGATGAGCACCATGTCAGTGTTTGCATGATTGAATTTGTTGTGAAGCATCTAGTATAAATTCCTTGGAATTGCTGGCATGTGGATGACATGTTCCCCGTATGTACAGGGTTCATCATATTGCTAAGTGCCTTTGGCATTTCATTACAATCCCCTTGCCATTTCAAACAATTGAATTGTTTTACTATGTTCTTTAAAGTCTTATTTGACTATTTTAGTGTTAGTTATAAAAATTTGATTTGATAGATTAGTACCGTATTTCTTTAGTTAACACTATGCCATCAATACTTTTCTGAGTTTGTTCAAAGACGGTAATAGTACTACTCTGATACTCTTCATTTTGAAAATAATTAGGTTTCCAATTTGTAGCTATCAAAAACTGCTATGTTTCCCAACATCGACTTTCCTTTCTTTGGCATTATGCTGTGGTAATTTTCTTTTTAGAAACAAGAACAGTATGTCAAATGGCACGGATAGTGGCCTGTTTTGAATGCATTTAGTCCAGTTGTTTTCTGAAAGCTTTACCAATATACTTACACTGGCAATCTGTTTGAATCCTAGTTCCACTACATCCTTATGAGCATTGGACCTCTGCTCCTAATTTTTGAATCAATTAGGTATTCATTTCTTCCTTGTCTTAACTCTTTAACCATCCTCACTGTCTGTCATTGTAAGTAATGCATTTTTCAAAGTATGACATGGTATCTGATCTTAGTATCTGCAGTTCTTTTTCTAGGCATTTTGTTCTTGACCAAGGATTAAATGTCTAGCTGACTCTCGGCTATTCATTTTTTGGAATCTGTCCTATAATGGGCTGTCATTTTTGGCTTGCTTAGTTTACAGTGATATTTGTGTTAGTGATTTTGTGCCTGCACTCTTGCTATGATGTTCAGTATCCCATGCTTGCTTAAGACTCTTCCTAAAGATCAAAGAATAGAGTAAATTTACTGTTATATCACTGGAGAACACAGTTAATTTCAGGGAAAATGTAACACACTATTAGAAAGTGACTCACCTTTTATATTATATCTGAAGATTTCTATCATGTAGATTTTACATTTCAAAATTTGTTTTTTGTCAGCATAGCCTGAATTTGGATGACAAGTAAAACTCCATGCAAACCTAGGCTCTACCACTTCCTAGCTTAGATACATGGTTTTAAAAATTCTTGAGCTTTCATGTCAGCTAAATATGGAAAACTATGCCCATCTAGTGTAGTTGTTTAGAGAATCAAATAAGTTTGTATACAAAGACCCAATTATAGTTTTGGGGGCACAGTAAATACTAAATTCATTTTAGGTATCTGGCTCTGTCCTCTTGATATATGATGGAAAAGGCCAATTCCTGTAGGAAGTAAGGTGAGTGCCTAAGAGGAAAAGTACTAAGAAACCCCTAGGTAATATCTTCTTGTCAGCCCACAAATTGTGGTCATTTGGCTGTGGAGGAGACCCAACCCTCCTTCCAGAAACCAAACTTGACTTCAGAACTCTAGGAGAGCAGTTGAGTTTGACCTTGGTTTTGCAGTCTTTCTTTAAAGGGACAGCAGGAATGTATATTAACCATTCTAGTTCCTTTGTGGGGGGAAAAAAAGTCTTAAAAGGCTAATTACTTCCCATGATAGAGAGTATGTAAGAGCAGGCAGTTAAACAAATTCCTTTTGGGTACTTATAAAATGTGTCTACTGATATATTGTGTGGTTTTTTGTTTTTTTTTTGTATGTGCATTACTTGGTCTTCTCTGATTCTGTAAATTTTCTATATTTTAATGTTACAATGTCTTAGTTAAGGTAAATGGAACAAAAGGAAAGAATTGGTGCAGTTTTTCTTGAAAGCTTAAAGAGAATTAGCGTACTTTGGGGGGCTAGCATGTTGTGTCATCAGGAATATGGGTGATAGATCTCCAAGCTTGGGAGGCAGAATAAGTAATATTTACCTAGCTGACCCAAATAAAGAATAGTTATTGTTTGTTCTTTTTTATTCAGATCACTTTGTGACATGGGTAAGGCTGTTTCCCCATTGCTCTAGAAAGATTTTTCCCATGGTTTTAAAATTATGTTACATTATTTACCATACAGTACAACATTAGTTTTTGATATAGTGTTCCAGGATTCACTGTCTGTGTATAACACCCAGTGCTCCATGCAATATATGTCCTCCTTTTTATTTTTTTTTAAGATTTTGTTTATTTATTTGACACAGAGAGAGAGAGAGGGATCACAAGTAAGCAGAGAGGCAGGCAGAGAGTAGGAGATAGCAGGTTCCCTGTTGAGCAGGGAGCCTGATATGGGGCTCGATCCCAGGACCCTGAGATCATGACCTGAACTGAAGGCAGAGGTTTAATGCTCTGAGCCACCCATGCTCCCCAATACACGCCCTCCTTAATACCCATCATTGGGCTAACCCATCCCCCCATGTACCTCCCCTCTAAAACCCTCAATTTGTTTCCCATAGTCCATAGTTTCTCATGTTTTTTTGCCCCCTCCATTTTTATCTTCCTTTTCCTAATGTCTTCCATGCTATTTCTTATGTTCCACATATAAGTGAAACCATATGATAATTGATTTTCTCTGATTTTTCCCATTTATATAATCACAAAAGCAAGCATCTCCAAACTGGGCATCTCTTCAAATATCAATTAAATATTCTTTTATGGAGTGGAAAATAATTGATGTTATAATAATAATATATAATATTATATATAATATATATAATATAATATATATAATATATATATAATATATATAATATAATATATATAATATATATATAATAATTGATGTTATAATAAAAATTGCTTCAAAAAAGAGTCCAGGGTGAGGTTATTTTTAGATAACATTCTTTTTTTTTTAAGTAGTTTTTTTTTTAATTTCTTTTCAGTGTAACAGAATTCATTGTTTATGCACTACACCCAGTGTTCCATGCAATATGTGCCCTCCACAACACCCACCACCAGGCTCCCCCAACCTCCCACTCCCTGCCCCTTCTAAACCCTCAGATTGTTTTTCAGAGTCCATAATCTCTCATGGTTCATCTCCCCCTCCAATTTCCCTCAACTCCCTTCTCCTCTCCATCTCTCCATGTCCTCTGTGTTATTTCTTATGCTCCACAAATAAGTGAAATGATATGATAATTGACTCTCTCTGCTTGACTTATTTCACTCAGCATAATCTCTTCCAGTCCCGTCCATGTTGATACAAAAGTTGGGTATTCATCCTTTCTGATGGAGGCATAATATTCCATAGTGTATATGGACCACATCTTCCTTATCCATTCATCCGTTGAAGGGTGTCCGTTGAAGTCCGTTGGTTCTTTCCACAGTTTGGTAACTATGGCCATTGCTGCTATGAACATTGGGGTACAGATGGCCCTTCCTTTCACTACATCTGTATCTTTGGGGTAAATACCCAGTAGTGTAATTGCAAGGTCATAGGGAAGTTCTATTTTTAATTTCTTAAGGTAGCTCCACACTGTTCTCCAAATTGGCTGTACCAACTTGCATTCCCACCTACAGTGTAAGAGGATTCCCCTTTCCCCACATCCTCTCCAACACACCTTGTTTCCTGTCTTGCTAATTTTGGCCATTCTAACTGGTGTAAGGTGGTATCTCAATGTGGTTTTAATTTGAATTTCCCTGATGGCTAGTGATGATGAACATTTTTTCATGTGCCTGATAGCCATTTGTATGTCTTCATTGGAGAAGTGTCTGTTCATGTCTTCTGCCTTTTTTTTGACATGATTATCTGTTTTGTGTGTGTTGAGTTTGAGAAGTTCTTTATAGATCCTGGATATCAGCCTTTTGTCTGTACTGTCATTTGCAAATATCTTCTCCCATTCCATGGGTTGCCTCTTTGTTTTGCTGACTGTTTTCTTTGCTGTGCAGAAGCTTTTGATCTTGATGAAGTCCCAAAAGTTCATTTTTGCTTTTGTTTCCTTTGCCTTTGGAGACATATCTTGAAAGAAGTTGCTATGGCTGATATCAAAGAGGTTACTGCCTATGTTCTCCTCAGTGATTCTAATGGATTCCTGTCTCATATTGAGGTCTTTTACCATTTTGAGTTTATCTTTGTGTATGGCGTAGGAGAATGGTCGAGTTTCATTCTTCTATATATAGCTGTCCAATTTTCCCAGCACCAGTTATTGAAGAGACTGTCTTTTTTCCACTATATATTTTTTCCTGCTTTGTCAAAGATTATTTGACCATATTGTTGAGGGTCCATATCTGGGCCCTCTACTCTGTTCCACTGGTCTATGTGTCTGTTTTTATGCCAGTACCATGCTGTCTTGGTGATCACAGCTTTGTAGTAAAGCTTGAAATCAGGCAATGTGATGCCGCCAGTTTTGTTTTTCTTTTTCAGCATTTCCTTAGCAATTCGGGGTCTCTTCTGATTCCATACAAATTTTAAGATTATTTGCTCCATCTCTTTGAAAAATACTGGTGGAATTTTGAGAATGGCATTAAAAGTATAGATTGCTCTAGGCAGTATAGACATTTTAACAATGTTTATTTTAGATAACATTCTTATTTTTTATTCATCTGAACTTTGTTAGAAATAAATGTTTTTTTTTCTATTTAGAACTAATTCACACAGATTAACTGGATAAAATAAGTTAGATGCAATATAAAGGCAGAAAAGAGTTGCTAAGTTTCTTTATGCATCTGGAATTGGGTCTCATACAAATGGTATAACTTGAGAGGTAAGGACATTGCCCTCTTTTTTTTTTTTTAATTTAAAAAGTGGTTTGTTTGTTTGTTTGTTTGTTTTTTAAGATTTTTATTTATTCATTTGACAGAGATCGCAAGTCGGCAGAGAGGCAGGCAGAGAGAAAGAGGAGGAAGCAGGCTCCCTACTGAGCAGAGAGCCAGATGTGGGGCTGGATCCCAGGACCCTGGGATCATGACCTGAGCCGAAGGCAGAGGCTTTAACCCACTGAGCCACCCAGGTGTCCCTAAAAAGTATTTTTAATTAAATATATTTCTTGAGCAGATTTAGGTTTATAGAAAAATTGAGTGGAAAATACAGAAAGTTCCCATATGCTCTTTACCACTCTCTTATCATTATCTTGCATTAGCACAGTACATTTGTTACAGTTGAGTAACATAATTTATTCATAATATTCAAAATAAACATTATTAACTAAAGTCCATAGTTTATATTAAGGTTCATTTTTCGTGTCATGTATTCTATAGTTTTTGACAAACATATAATGTTGTGTATACAATGATACAGAATAGGGTCCCTGCCCTAATGTCCTCTGTGCTCTGTCTACTCATTTCACTCTCTCTCCCATAGAAGTCAAATGCTCTACCACTAAGCTATCCACCCTCTCTCTCCATTTGAACCCCTGGCAACCACTGACCTTTTTACTATCACTAAAATGTCATCGTTTCCAGAATTCCTTACAGTTGGAGTAATACACTATATAAATTTTTAAGATTGGCTTCTTTTACTTAATAATATACATTTAAATTTCTTCCATGTCTTTTTTTTTTTTAATATTTTATTTATTTATTTGTCAGAGAGAGAGGGAGAGAGCGAGTACAGGCAGACAGAGTAGCAGGCAGAGGCAGAGAGAGAAGCAGGCTCCCTGCTGAGCAAGGAGCCGGATGTGGGACTCGATCCCAGGACGCTGGAATCATGACCTGAGCCGAAGGCAGCCGCTTAACCAACTGAGCCACCCAGGCGTCCCTCTTCCATGTCTTTTTATGGCTCAATAGCTCATTTCTTTGTAGCACTGAATAATATCCTGTTGTATGGAGGCAGTATGGTTTGTTTATTCATTCACCTATTGAAGAACATCTTGGTTGCGTCTACATTTTGTCAGTTAGGACTAAAGCTACCATAAACATTCATGTCAGGTTTCTGTGTGGACATAGTTTCCAGCTCATTTGGGTACATACAGAGTGTGATTGCTGGATCCCCCTGACACTAACTGCTTTGGGACTCACTATAAATCTACAGTAATCAACATAGCATGGTATTGGAGAAAGAATAGATGAATAGATCAGTGAAACAGACTTAGAAGCCCAAAAATAGATATATAGACATATAGTCAACTTACCTTTGACATAGGGCATAAGCAATTCAATAGGGAAAGCATAGTCTTTTTAATAAATGTTACTGTTGGGACACCTGGGTGGCTCAGTTGGTTAAGCGGCTGCCTTCGGCTCAGGTCATGATCCCGGAGTCCTGGGATCGAGCCCCACATTGGGCTCTCTGCTCCACAGGGAGCCTGCTTCCTCCTCTCTCTCTCTGCCTGCCTCTGCCTGCTTGTGATCTGTCAAATAAATAAAATCTTTAAAAAAAAAAAAATGTTACTGTTGTTCAACTGGACAGGTACAAGAAAACTTCTTTTCATGGTGCCAATGTGAATGTTATTATGGTTTTTATTTAAAATTCCAATTATGCATTGCTGGTGCTTAATAAAGCAATTGCTATTTGTATATCATCCTTATATCCTGCAATCTTGCTATAATCACTTATTAGTTTCAGGTGTTTTTTATTGGCTGATACTACAGAATTTTCTACATAGTCTACCATGTCATTTACAAATAGAAACAGCTTTATTTCTTCCTCCCCAGTGTATTCACATTTTATTTATTTTTGTCTCATTGCATTAGTTAGGACTTCTAGTATATCACTGACTAGGAGTGGTGAAAGTAGATCCTTTTGCCTTATTCTTGATCTTAGCAGGAAAGTGTTTTCCTTCTCATTAGCAGGAAAGGTTTGCTTCTCATTTGCTACAGGTCTGTTGGTTTGTTGGTTTGTTTTTGCAGATGCTCTTTGCTGGTTTGAGGAAGTTCCCTCTATTCACAGTTCGTGGAGAGTTTTCATCATGAGCGAGTATTAGATTTTGTCAGATGCTTTTTCAGCATCTGTCTCTAGGATCATACAATTTTTAATTCTATACCTTGTTGGTTTAATTGATTACATTACTTACACTTTGAATGTTGAATTAATCTTGTATTATCTTTAATAAATAAATTATGGCATACTTTTTTTTTTAAATCATTTGCCTGACCCATCATTTCCTCGCTTATCTCTATACTTTCATCCTCCATTTCTTAAAGGGCATCAGTATCTGTTTCAACCACACCTTCAGCATCAGTTTCTAAACCACTTTCCTCACTTGATAGTTCCTCTGTCTTTATGTTTTCCTCTACATTGTTACTGTTTTCTCTTCCTTGATATCTTCTTATTTGATTTGATGAGTGGCAGGTGGTACTTTACCCACCCTACTCTTCACCCACTCCTTCAAGAAGCCCATTTTTACAGAGTGCAAAATGCTAGAACCCTCCTTACACTTTTTTTTTTTTAAGATTTTATTCATTTATTTAACAGAGAGAGACACAGCAATTGAGGGAACACAAGCAGGAGGACTGGGAGAGAGAGAGAAGCAGCCTTCCCACTGAACAGGGAGCCCAATTTGGGGCTTGATCCCAGGACCCTGGGACAACAACCCGAGCCAAAGGCAGACACTTAATGACTGAGCCACCCAGACACCCCTCCTTACACATCTTCATGAAGACTGGAAGCTCCTTCTCTTTGCAGGGATCCATGGTCCAGAGGCTGCAGGAGGTGGTCGGAGCACAGCAGAGGTTGAGACGCATTCCAGGTGCAGTTGCTAGCTCAGTGTGACCATACAGAACTGGATCTGTCTTTTAATTGATATGTTTTGACCATTGGTATTTACTTTTTTAAAGATTTTATTTATTTATTTAACAGAGATCACAAGTAGGCAGAGAGGCAGGCAGAGAGAGAAGGTGGGGGGGTAGGCTCCCTGCTGAGCAGAGAGCCCAATGCAGGGCTCGATTGCAGGACCCTGAGACCATGGCCCAAGCTGAAGGCAGAGGCTTAACCCACTGAGCCACCCAGGTGCCCTGACCATTCATATTTAAAGTGATTATTAATAGGATCTCTTTTTTTAAGGTCAAATATATACATACATACATACATACATATGTATGTATATATTAAATAGAACATATATAAAATAAATATACATATTCAGCTCCAAACAGAGTAGAATGGCAGTTTCCAGAGGCTGTAGAGTGGGGGAAATGGACAGACATTGGTCAAAGAGCACAAAGGCTCAGTTATACAAAATGAATACATCCTGTAGATGTAAAATACAGCATGATGACTATAGTTAATAACATTGTATTCCATACTTGCTATGAGAACAGATCTCAAACCTTCTCACCACAGACACAGGAAAGGGTAGCCATGTGAACTGATGGATATGTTAATTATCTTGATTGTAGTAACCGTTTTGCAATGTACACATGTATCAAAGCAAGCTCTTGTACACTTTAAATAAACATATAGAGTTTTCATTTTCCAATTATGCCTCAGTAAATCTGGGAAAAAATAAAATGATTATTGATAGAGTTTGATCAATTTCTACCACATGTTTACTGTTTCTCTTCCTTACCCTTACTCTTTTTCTTTTTTCTTTTGTCTCCTACTATTTTTCTGCTTTCCCTGTCTTTCACTGAGAAGTATTAGTGCTCGTAAATGATTTCATTTTTTTCCTCTTATCTCAGCATATCAATTATACATTTTTTTTTTTCTTAAAGTGCTTGCCTTTGAGTTTGCAGTATATGTTTACAAGTAATCCAAATCCTCTTTCAAGTGGTGTTGGAGCTATAGGTGTTGGAGACTACAGTTTCCTCTCGTGTCCTTGATCTGTCTCCCTTTTGTATAGGCAGGCACCTTACTGATATGCCAGGGAGGGGAAGCATTCTATAATCCTGTGATTAGATCTCAGTCTTTTAGTGAATCTGTGCCTCTGGACTATGGACTTTGCAAGTGAGTCTCTGTTTCTCTCCCATCCTTTAGGTGAGACAGGAAGGCAAGAGGGAGTTGGTGTTGTGTGTGTCCTTTCCCCCACAAAGGTCAAACTAGGCTGGGGTTAGGTATTTTCCTTCCTCTGGGTCAGTTAGACTATGGCAGAATAGTTTCTCTCTTGGGCATATTTCAGAATGACTTTCCCCTCTCTGCCTTCTGGAAGCACCAGGGGATTTTTCTCTAGTATTCACTGTGAGCCCCTGGTAGGAAATCCTGGGGGTAAAACTCAGGAAAGGAAGGGGTCTCTGTGATTGGGTCTCCCTCTTTTGTTGTTGTTGTTGTTTGTTTTTTAAAGAATTTATTTATGTGAGAGAGAGAGAGAGAGTCAGAAACAGCACAAAGGAGAGGGAGAGGGAGAAGCAGGCTCCCTGCTGAGCAGGGAGCCCAAGGTGAAGCTGGATCCCAGGACTCTGGGATCATGACCCGAGCCAAAGGCAGAGGCTTAACTGGCTGAACCACTCAGGTGCCCCCTTCTTGGTGTTTTTGATTCTCAGGCTTAGCCACACTTTACTTCAAACAATTCATCACTTGCCATTTAAGGTTTCCTACTGTGGCAGTAGGAAACTTGATTTTAATTAATAATTTTAAAAATTACATCATTATAATCTCTCCTCCTTTCTTATGATGGGATCTCATTATCATTTTTGTCCTAAGATTTTACCATATGCTATTTGCAAATTCGAAAAGGAACCCGACTCTGAAGGTATGCCAGGAAATAGGATTTGAAGAATCAAAGTGACTCATTGAAAAGTCTCTGTAATAAGCTTCATCAATCCCTTGACTTTTTATTTGTAATTTGTTGCATTAAATTGGAAGAGAACTGAGATTCTATCCATGACAGAAGTCAGTGTCTCTCAAATTGTGCCAATGCCTGGCGTAGGCTTTGATGAGCACTGATTGGGTAAGTGACATCACAACTCTTGAGTGCTAAGACTCCCTCTTCTAGGCAAATCTGAGAAGCACACTTAGCACTGTCTATCAGTCAAGACAACAGTATATTCAGAAAGAAATGTTTATCTTTTCTATTTTATAACTGCAGGAGTGTTATTTTCTGTACCAGAATAATGGTGACAATCAATTGGGAAAATGACAAAACAAGTTTGATTTAAACATTGAAGGGTTATATTATGTCAACACATTGTATTTTCTGAGAGAGAAGAGCAAATTGCAAAAAAAAAAAATTTTTTTTGAAAAATTCACCTGCTAACAATCAAAATCGATTTGGTAATGGGATTTCTATAAATGCACTGGATCTTACCTCAATAAAAAGCCATTGTAATTTAACTAACTAAAATTTAATTATTTTTTCATCACTGTAAATTTAGAAAAAGTCAAAAGGATAATCTGTCTCACAGCCCTGATATACCTACAATGTTACTAATCTATTAATATCATGGCAAATTACCATAAACTTAGTGGCTTATGTATCATCTAGTAGTTCTCTAGATCAGAAATCTGGGGGCCTTGGCTGGCTTGTTTGCTCAGAGTATAGCAAGACTGGAATCAAGATGTCTGCTGGCTTTACCTCAAGGATCTGGAAGTGGATTTTCCTCCAGGTTCTTTCAGGTGGTTGGTTAGATACTGTTCATGTGACTGTAGGCCTGAGGGGCCTCTTTCCTCACTGGCTCTCAACCGGAGCCTCTCTCAACTTCCGGGTTTCTTCCCCTGTTGTCCTTTCTTCTTCAAACCGGCAAAGTGCTTCAAATCTCTCTTCAGATCTCCCTGATGCTTCATTTGTTCTGAGTTCTGGCATCTCTTCTGCCTCTACTTTGAGAAATTTCTCTGCTTTTAATTAATTGACTGTACTTTTAAATGACTACATTGGGCCCACTTGGATAATCTCTTTACCTTAAGATCCATGGATTCCACCTAGAAATTTCCTTATTTCGTGTAAGATAATATTCAGAGGCTCCAGGGAATAAGGGATGGCTATCATTGGGGTATTCTTATTATTATATTTTAATGTCCCTCAATTCTGTTCCCTCTATTCTATTTAATATGTTAGCTTATGATTCCTGAAAGAGAGAATGCTTTATAATTGATTTTTTTCACTAAACAATGTGGGTAACATTTTTACATATTTTGAAATAATTTGCTTAATCCTCATTCTTGGTATTTGTTTCAAACACATTGGTATGATTTTGGTTTTAGATGTGAGTAATGTCATGTAACTTTTTACCTATAATAAGTGAAGTGCAGAAATTCAGAATGACTTGCCATCTCAAATCTTCTATCAGATTCAAGGTTGGTGGAACAAAGTCATTCTTACTAATTCACATTCCTACTCACTTTCTTGAGAGGGAAAAAGGGACATGGCTTTCATTCTGGGAATTATGCATGACTTTCATCTCAGTGTCATTCAAGGTATACATCTTGACCAGAAAAAGACTGAGAAATTTTCTCTGGTCTAAATGGGTATAGGTTTTAAAGACTGTCTTGTATTCCATGATGAGGAAGGACAAATATTTAACCAAATCTACATTTTTGAAGTAATTATATGTTTGTGTACAACTCAATAATATTTTGAACATACATCTTTGGGTAGAGGAACTACTAAGATCAAAATATGAACGTTTTAATGATTAGGAATATTTATTGTTGAATGGCTACCCAGAAATAATGCCCTACTTTAAATTCCCATCACTCTTATACAACGATGTCTATTTTATCATGTTATCACCAGAATAAATGATGGATATACTTTAATTATACTGGCTGATGGTTTCTAAATTATTTTATATCTTATTATATACCTGTTTGTCAGTAAGTTTTATCTGTTTTCAATGAGTTTCTATCTGGAATGGATTTGTCTTTTTTTTTTTTTTAACTCTTTTCAGTGTTCCAGAATTCATTGTTTATGCACCACACCCAGTGCTCCAGGCAATGCGTGCCCTCCATAATGCCCACCTCCAGAGTCACCCAACCTCCCACCCCTCCCCTCTCCAAAACCCTCAAATTGTTTTTCAGAGTTGTCTTCTTTTAAAATGTTTAGTATCTTCTTTCCCTCTTTTTTCCCCCCTCTCTCTCTTTTTTTAACTAAAGAAGTTACATAGGACAATGGTTAAATAAATTAAATACACTAAAAATTTGATGGTATTAAATGAAGACTAAACTTTCTTCTCATTCTAGACCCCAAACCAGTAGCAGTTGCTGTGATCAGGATCTATTGTAACAACGTAACAAATGTTTTTGATTTAGTGAAAAAATATGTGGCATTAATTTACCAGGGGGAGCAATGCCATAGATACTGAAAATTGTCTAAGTTAATATCACTGAAAATTTTCTTATGTACAGAGGTTTAAAATAAATGTCTTTTTTTTCTTTTGAAAATTACCTGATGTTTAGTGAAGTATACTGTTTTTATTTATGAATTATTGGCATTTCCAAAGTCCTTTCAGAACGTTGTTCTTAGATATGCCATAAGATTTTTACACTGTCATATTTTTGGAATGTACATTTGAAATATGTATGCAGAGCTGATAAGCCCACATTTCCCAGCTGGAGACTTTGACATTGAAAATATGTACTAATAATAATAGTACTAATGTTCTAAAATATGTTTCTGACTCAAAAGGTACTGTTTAGCATCGCTGGGTGCTGCAGGATGTTTTGTGGCCATGAAGCATGAAGCATTACTAATATCTCCTAGAATATGAATAAGTTTGTTTTCTAAAGTGAGTGTGATTCTGGGTCCTTCAGAAATTTCTCTACTGCTATTTACATTACAGAGTTTTAGTCCCATAACTTGAAAAGTACGATTTACCTTCGAGGCTTGTTGACATTGTTGCTTCTCAGTAGATTAAAACCCAAACTTCTCACATCCAATTAGAGGTGACTATTCTTTAATAGTACTTCCCGATTAGTCTTTGAGAGGCTGCAACTCAGGGAATACTTTGTGAAATATTCAGAAACATTAATATAATTAATCATTGTATCAAATGGTAAGACAGGCATTACAAAAATCATTTCTATTCTATGTGCACAGAGTTCTTCCTGTAATGCATGTAATATTTTTTAAGAGCTCATATCTAGTCGAGCAGTTCACTTATATAGTTATAGTTGCATATTCAGACAATCATTCAGAAAACACAGAAGGAGCACTGTGATTTTATTTTAACAGCAGACCATGTTGGGCCACTTTGTGGAACAGTTATGCTTCGTAGGAACCCAGTTTGAAAACCTTTGTTCTAACGCAGACCTGTAGAGCAACACTTTCCAAGGAGTTTGGCATGTTTATGCTCTGTTCATTTTGATGTGACTGAGACAAAGTGAAAGTTACGCAACACCTTATTTTATGCCAAGCATTAGAAGTTAGGCTGACCTGCCAGGGGAATGAGACTGAGACAAAGTGAAAGTTACGTAAAACTTCATCCTATGCCAAGCCTTTGAAGTCAGACTGACCAGCCAGGGCCACCTCCAAAGACAGCGAAGACCCCTTGGTCTTACAGGCTAGTTTTATAGGGCACAGTGGCAGACCTCTACGTATGTGGCTTTGGCTGATTGGATGTTTCCACCTGTCTGTCCTTGTTTTAGGTGTGTGTTTTAGTAACAGTTACCTAGAATTGATATTAGTACCTGTTGAGGTGTTTATTAAATAAATTGGCCTTGTTTTAGGGTGTGTTTTAGTAACAGTTACCTGGGACCGATATCAGTAACTGCTGAGGCGTTTATTAAACAAGGAAATGTTTACCTAGGCAACATGGCAACAACAAAATGGCTACCTAGGCAACAAAATGGCTACTTAGGCAACATGGAGTCATTCTGGCTAAGCAGGGCTAGGCTGGCCCTAGGGGTTTAACAGGTTTTAACGTGGAATCGGCCCCAACAACTTTAATCTTGTTTATTTCACAAATTGTGGGCAAATGAGTATACATGCTAGAGTCTCATGCCAGTTGCCAGAATTAATCTTTATAAATTGGAAGATGTAAATAAATTGATTTTTTAAAAGCCAAATTGAATTTAATAAGCATTTACTAGCTTCAATTTTGTGGCTTAGGAGAAATCATTAACAAAATTTTCAGTACTTACTGAGCATTAACTGTGTGTAGTTGACGCTTTATTATGATATTTTTTAAACCTGCAAGGAAACTAAAATTAAGGAAAATGAAATAACTTGCATGAAGTTCAAAAGTTTATAATGACAGAAGCTAAGGTTTTAATCTAGTTTATGTTTGAAGCTCCATCTTGATCATTATTCTACCTGCTGTAGAACCACCTATCTCCTCCCCATCCTTTTTATCCCATTCTCTATAAGCAGTGATTCTCAGAATATAATCGCATCTGAATCTCCTAGAAGTCTTAAATACAAAATGCAAATTGTTAGACCTCAGTGCCAGGGCTTTCGATTCTATAAATGTGGGTGGGTCCTGATAATTTCTAAATTTCTAAAAAGTCACAGAGGATCTCAACATGACCTATCCAGGGACCACACTTTGAAAACCACTGCATTTTAGTGTTTCTAATGTTTATGGATTAAATAGGTGGTACCCATTGTTAGGGGTCTATTATTATTCTATATACCTGTTTTGGTTAAGCTAGATTTGGAAATCTGTGAGTCCAGATGTCATTGATTTGAAGATTATGTTAAATATTCTAGTACCTTCTTAAAACTCTCATTAATTACCTATCACATTAAAGTCCTAATTGATTAATTTAAAATTCATTAATTTAATATTCATTAAATTAATATTCATTGCGCAGAGCTGTTCAGTTAGTCTAGACATGGTTTGTGAATTTAGAAATGTATCCTAGAGAATTCACTGATATATTATTATCTGCTTATAAGAAAAAAAAAATAAAGGAAAATGTTCGAGTGTATAGCCAAGAATATATCTTGAGTCCTCCACTACTGACATAAGAAAAAGACTCTATTTAATTATACATACTCAGTAATTACTCTGTCTTTATCTCCTTGTTGTCAATTGTATAGTTTCCTCCTTGGTCACTTCACCTGCAGACTGCTCACAGGATAGAACATCTTCAGTATTGCCCTTTTAAATTTATTCTTTTTTAGGCATACCTATTTCTACAAATAAATACTTTCTTGTAGTGTTGTCTGAATGTAACCAAATGGGGCATTTAAGACAAACCATGTGGCTTACTACAAATCTATTCTGGGCAGAGTCTTAAATGATTTTAGTAGGAAACACTGCTATGCGCAGTAGATGCCACTAGAAGTTGTGTTTTTGTGCCAGGAAGGATCCTTCATTTTTGAAACTGATTAATACATTTTAGGAACTAAGACTCATCACAACTAAAGAAAGAAGTCACAAAAATCTGGGGTGGGGGCGGATCTGATAAAATCTAGCCATGTAATCTCTGAAGGAGGAGATGTGAAAGGGAAAGAGGTTCAGGTAAGATGTGCCATTAAACAGAAAGATAAGCAAACAAAAAGTAATTCCTTGATGCTGATTACCTGAGCTCTCCTTATAACTATTGAAGCCAGAGAAAAAGGCTTGTGAGAATGCCACGAATGCACACGAGATACTATATTTTTTTTTCCTTATTGCCAAATATCTTTTTTTTTTTACTTTATTTAAGCTTTATTTAAACATATGATGTAACCCCACCACCCTCACCCAACCCCTCTTCCCCCCACCCCCCTCAGTTTGTTTTATGACATTAAGAGTCTCTTTCAGTTTTTCTCCCTCCCGATCCCATCTTCTTTCATTTTTACTTTTCCTACCACCTTAACTCCCACCCCCGTTGCATCTCCACTTCCTCATATCAGGGAGATCATGTGGTAGTTGTCTTTCTCCAGTTGACTTATTTCGCTAAGCATAATATGCTCTAGTTAAAATACTCGTGTACTTAGCCTCAAAGTCACTTTTAAACAGGTCACCCATACGCAACATGTGCACACATTACACATACACACAGAAGCACACACACACACAGACATAAGTACCCGTGTGCAAGAACATACTGAAAAACTTCTCCAAGAAAATGTCTTTCAACATGTTTTTATTTTTTTATTTTTTAATTTGTCAGAGAGAGAGAGAGAGAGAGAGCACAGGCAGACAGAGCGGCAGGCAGTGGCAGAGGGAGAAGCAGGCTCCCTGCCGAGCAAGGAGCCCGATGTGGGACTCGATCCCAGGACGCTGGGATCATGACCTGAGCCGAAGGCAGCCACTTAACCAACTGAGCCACCCAGGCGTCCCTCAACATGTTTTTAAAAACCCATTATAATCTACATCATAGAAAACACCACCACCATAGCAACTTGGAAGCCATTGGTCTTCAAAATTAAAACCATCTACTTTTGCTATCCAGGATATTGATTTTGTTATTGTCCTCTATCACGTGGATTTAATTAGGTGCCCTCGGGGTTTTTTCTTGTTCCATGCTGAAGAAGGTAGGATTTATGATATAAACTTGAGGTACACGTACCAATATATTAGTCATTCAGAAATTAAATGTTTTTTTTATATTGTCCATTTGTATGCAGTTTTTCCTACATTTTCCCAATTTGTATTAAACTCATCTGCTTACCATATAGGCAAGCTGAATGCTGCTTGTGGCCAGAAGTAATGATATGAGCACTTTTCCCTGCCATCTTAACCCCAGCCTTCCATCCAAGGGAACTTACCTGAAATCAGATCTTAGGAAATCACCTTATCCTTCACTTCTTTGTCCCAACTCATAGTACTGCTTCCTGTTTGAAGTCCTTCCTGATAAATCATTCTGCCCTTCTACAGTATGTTCTCCATCTTCTCTTACAGCATTTTGTCATATGCTATTCATTAAAAACTCTTTAATAGTATATAAGTCTGACATCAATGGATTAAATCTTTCTTGAACTTTTCCTTCTATTTCCTATGGTCTTATGTCTCTCTCTCTCTCTTTCCATCAATACCTTCCAGGCATAGAGAAGAACACTGATTTCCCTGAGTACCATCAGAGTACCATCTATTAGGCACATATATAGTTATCTTAATCTTCATGGAGTCAGATGTGGTATGAATTATTTTTACTTTGTATATAAGAAAGTTGAACCCCTAAGAGGCTAAGTGAATTATGTATATTATAAAATTGAACATAAAACATAAAATGAACATAAAACAAACAAAAATATAGATAAAAATACAGATATAGATTATCTCTATTTCTGTCTATGTCTGTGTCTATATCTATATCTATTTTTTTAAGTAGACTCCATTCCCAGTGTGGACCCCAAAATGGGGCTTGAATTTATGAGCCTGAGATTGAGATCTGAGTTGAGATCAAGAGTAGGACTCTTAACTGACTGAGCCACCCAGGTGCTCTAAACATTAAATATATTTCTATGAATATGTATTACAGAATTGGGAATCCTCTGTTTTCCTGACTGCTTTGGTTGAGGGGAGTCCTCTGCCAGCAGAGTAAGGGGCAGAGGCTCTGCTTGGAAAGCTCAAAGGAAGACATTGTGCATACATGTACATATACACATACATGCACACACACACACAGAAGCAGCCAGTTTGTACTGAAGGATGAAGCACAAAGGAGGGATGAGCCTGACACCAGTAATGCCTGAGTAGAGAAGAGGCTGAGGATCTGTGGGGAGGCTTGCGTGGCTGGAACATAAACTCTGCTGGGGGTTAGTACTATTGTGCCCAGTGAAATAGACTTATTTTGATCGCCCTCTCTATGAAATCACCCTATTAAATCTAAAAAGCAAACCATAAATTGCTAAGAGATATGAGATTTCTTATGAAAAACAGCATCAACGTGAGCGTCCCGTGCTGTGTGGCGTTAGGCCAAGGCAAGACATGGAACAGAGCTTCCCAAGTGGGGGGCGTTGCGTAAGCTGAGGGCTGCTTGGGCTGGAAATCGCAGTTTCTTCCTCTGCATCATGTGAGCGTTTCCTCAGGTATTCCATTGTGTTTGGGGAGTTTGTTGGCTCAGGGAGCTAAGGGGCCTCTGTATACACTAGACAGATGTGTCTGATGGTCTGTGAGGTGGCTGGATTAAGATTATTTGCTGCTTCTAATAAAGTAGTCAACTAAAGTAAAATATTGCTGGGGAGGCGGGTAGAGGAGCATTTCTCAGGATTCTCGTGAGAACCTGTGTCCTGGCCGTGAAGTATACCTGTGATCTGTGTCTCCTGCCCATTTGGGCTGCTCGGGCTTCTGTGGGTCTGTGGATCTCTCAGTGCTTTAGACAGATTTCCTCCAAATCGCTGCATTTTCTCTAACGGGCCACAGCATTGTTGTGATTAATTTGACTATAATTGAGTTTTATTACAAGAGTGACATTTGTCTTTGACTTTGGCAAGAAGCTTGCCTCTTTGTCATCATCATCTCTAGCTAGCCAGCCAGACTGTGGTGCCAGACATTGCACAGATGACAATCAGCCTAACCAGATTGAACGTGTGTGTGTGTGTGTGTGTGTGTGTGTGTGTGTATGAAGAGACTGTGGCAGGGAAGTGGTAGAGAAAGGAGGAGGGAGGAGAAAAAGGTCTTTATGCACAAAATTGATCCAATGGTCATTAAGAGAGAGTCAAGAAGTGACAACCCTAATTTGAGTGAGTAGTAGCCTGGCTTAATGATTGCCAGACAGTTTTTATTTACTGTTTTAGGAAAGAATATGCCTATATCACCTTGTACCTGTTTCACACTGTTTATCCTGAGGTAAACCAATTAAATGTTTAAAAACAAAATATGGTGATACCTCATTAATATGTCAATATATGCATTCTTCAGCTCAAATATATGTGTTATCAGCTGACTTAGCAGGTAAATGAGCGAAAGTAATGAATATGCCACCCACAGAGGAAAAAAATACAAATAAAAAACAAATACATGAATAATCCCAATACCAAACTTTAGGGAAATGGTGAAATAAGTGAAACCATATTTATATTGCAAAATGTTAATTATTCATGAAACTCATATTTCCAGAGAATTTTAGTGCCATAGGATTAGGACTTAATATTGAGCATAAAAAGCAAGATATTCAATGATACAATGCCAATTTTGCACCCCCTAGTAAAGTGTAGGAATAATTTTCACGTACATGTTTGAAGTCTCTGTGGAACAGTATACAGTTATAACCGTGTCTTTCTCTGGAAAGAGATTTTTATTTTCTCTAACTTTATTTTGCTATCATTTCCAAATATATGCCTATTTTCTTAATTTTTACCATAATAAAGTATAATAATTTATAATCAGAAAAATTTTTTTTTGTTTTTGTTTTTTAGATTTTATTTATTTACTTGACAGAGATCACAAGTAGTCAGAGAGGCAGGCAGAGAGAGAGGGGGAAGCAGGCTCCCTGCTGAGCAGAGAGCCCGATGCAGGGCTCCATCACAGGACCCTGAGATCATGACCTGAGCTGTAGGCAGAGGCTTTAACCCACTGAGCCATCCAGGCACCCCAGAAAAAAAATTGTTTTAAAAATCCTCACGTGAATCAAAGAATAAGTGAAGTTTGGGGCATTAACATCAAAGAGGCACTTTCCTCCCTATAACCTACCATTATGGGCCAAATTATCATTGTTATTCTTTCTACTTAGATTTTATTATGACTTCAATATTTAGGAACCCCACAAATGTAAATTAGAGGAAATGGAACTTTGCAGAGAGGGAAAAGAAAATGTAGAGGAGAATATTTTAAAATGTCTGATCCAGAGATTTTTGAGCTCCTGAGTCACTGTGTGAATTATACGGGGCAGAGGCACTTTAGATCCCAGCTGCTCCTTGAAAGGGATGGGGTAGATGGAGCTTATAATACCAGTGAGTAGTGAGATCTGGAAAGCAAGAGACATAAATCTGTGGCTTGACAGTCTCTGAGACATATGTTTTGCAGCATGATTTCTCCTAGTCTCTGTGTTCCTAGGGACCATGGAAACTACCAAAGAACAGGGATTGGGATCTGTGCACATAAAATGGAGCTCTCCTGAAGCCTTTAAAAAGAAAAAATACCTAAGGAAAAATGGAAAATTCCTCCATGTGCCATACTTTCATATGCTCAAGGACTTCCTAACTGGTCTCCCTGTGACCACTTGCCTTTCTTTGGATGAACCCCAAAAGTCATATTGAAGTTCTAACCCCCAGTACCAATACCTCACAATGTGCCTGTGTTTGGAGATAAGGTCATTGAAGAGGTAATTAAGTTAAAATGAAGTCATTAGGTGGACCCAACTCCAACATGACTGGTGTCGTTCTATAAGAAGAGACTGAAAAAAAGAGCCACTCTGGATGGCTCAGTCAGTTGGGCCTCTGCCTTTGGCTCAGGTCGTAATCCCAGGATCCTGGGATGGAGTCCCACATGGGGCTCCCTGCTCAGTGGGGAGCCTGCTTCTCCTTTCCCCTCTGTCTGCCGGTCCTCCTGCTTGTGCTCTCTCTCTCTCCCTGTCTTTGTCAAATAAATAAATAAATAACTTAAAATAGAGAGAGAGAGAGAGAAAGAAGTGATTGAGACTCAGACACCTACAGAGGGAAGCACATGTGAGGACAGGGGGGAGTCACCATATACAAGCAATGGAGAAATGGAGAGAGGCCTCAGAAGAAACCAACTCTGCCAATGCCTTGATCTTGGACTCATGGCCTCCAGGACTATGAGAACATACATTTCTATTGTTTGAGCCCCCCAATCTGTGGTAGTTGTGGCAGCCCTAGAAAACTAACCCACCACTAAGGTACCCTACTCACTACTGCCTTCAAAGGAAAAGAAACCCTACAGAAACCTTTTTTTTTTTTAATTTTTTTTTTAAGATTTTATTTATTTATTAGAGAGAGAGAGCGAGCACAGGCAGACAGAGAGGCAGGCAGAGGCAGAGGGAGAAGCTGGCTCCCTGCCAAGCAAGGAGCCCGATGTGGGACTCGATCCCAGAACGCTGGGATCACGACCTGAGCCGAAGGCAGCCGCCTAACCAACTGAGCCACCCAGGCGTCCCCAGAAACCTTTTTGATAAGGGCCTTTGACTTGTCTGTTATCTGTAGGTCAATAATAACCCTATATGTGCTTATTAGTCAGCACAATCTAGAGCAGTTCCCCACCGTATGAGGTGGGGATTCTTAATTTCATTTTAGAGCAACTGAGCTTACTGACATTGCCCAGTGTCACAGAGAACTAGGGCCCACTGTTGAGATGACAAGTCCATTTCAGTTTTTATTATTCTACATGTAAGGTGGGAGAGTTGGGGCCGTGAAAAGTTTGGGACTTGGAAGGATTACCTCATCAAGTTCTCTCTATTGCTCTAGTTGAAGACTTACCAGCTGGCAAAGTCAGACCTGCTGGAAGTTTACATCAAGGATGGTGCTGAGACAGCTCACTGGGCCCTTCTCATCTGTCTTCCAACAAAACTCAGTGTGAGGGCCTTGGAGACAAACAGCCATAGAGAAAACCCCAGCTCTGACAATGGACCTGCTCCATTTTTGGCACTATTCCTCTAAACCTCAGTTTCCCTCTTAAACAAGGTTAATAACTATTTTATGGAGGTGTGATGAGTGAATGACTGGAGGCCTATAAACAGCAGGATGGCCGAGGCAGATGAATGCCCTTGTTGGGTGTCAGTATCATCTGAGATTACACATGGTTATTCTCCCAGAAGACAGAGATCCCACTAAAAAGCTGTTAACATTTTCTCACTGACTGTAAAATAAAATAGATCAATTAATTTACAGGAGTTTAGGCTGGGATGAGGTCATAAAAATCTCATTTCATCGTCATGAAAAACCTAAGACAAAGCTGTCCTTCCTAACCCCCTCTTAGAGATGACGGAAATGGAGTTTAGTTAATCCCCAAGGTTGCATGGCTACAAGACAGTACTGTAAGGATGCAAGCATCAGCATTTTCCATAGCTACTGCAGCCAAAGACCAACTCAGCTCTGTCAGTTCCCAGTGTGTATGTCTATCTTGTTTCCTCACAGCTGGAACCATGGGTCAGTGAAACAGAACCCAAGTGTTCACTATAGTTTGCCATGTTCCATGTTTCCTACTGCAAAGCCATATGTCACTCCAAGAGGTGAGAGGGGACATAGAATTTTCTAGTTCCTTTCCCCATCTGAGTCAGCAGATATCCAAAAAATGGTCATGACTGAGAAAAAGTTAAACACATTGAACATCCTGTCAGAGATCACTCTTTAAGGAGGTAGAACTCTGTGTTGTCTCTGGCATTTCCTTTTACTGAGCTACAGTTTTGCACTGAAAAAGCCAGAAAGGACCTGAAGAGTTAGCTATGTTATTTGTCATAAAGGCAATAATATGTCAATTCAGTGATAATTCTTCCTCTTCTTTGGAGGTAAATTTTTCTTGATTCAAGACATTTAATCCTTCTGAAAAATCACAACATGGCCCTTGGTGGGGCTGGGAGTAGAATGGTTTTACTGTCTTAGTATTGGGGAGAAGATACAGAGAGAGTGTTGTAGTAGATAGTGTTATAGTTGATAAGCATTGTTTACCCAAGACAGATACTGTGTTCATATCATTAACCACCCCCTTTTTTTATTGGTGGTTGAAACCTAACATGAGAGATTATGCGTGTGCTATGTTTCCCCTCCATTATCTCTGCCAGGACTTTAACTTTCAGGATTCACACTTTTATTTGACTAAAAACAGGGATTTACCCAGATGATCACTAATCATAATGATAGCATTAACTGGATTCCACACATTTTATTAACTGTCCTTATGTTCCTTGAGCAGGTAGAGAAGGGACATGTAAAGTTGTTATTTTTAAGAACCCTGCTTTAAAATCTGGGACAGGAGCATAAGCATTCTGGAACTCTGTTGTTAGCACTGAACTGCCCAAACCTTCCCTCAGCTCCAGGCTTCTTCTAGAGATTCATGAAAGGTCCTTGCTTCTTTGTATCCTCCCCCTTGGAAACCCCTCCAAATCTGGTTCATCTGTTTTCCTCCAGTGTGGACTCAGCCAGATTTGGTCTCCTGGTTTCCAGGAGCTTCAGAATCTCACTTGCTTCTCTTCAGTCATCTTTCCTACATGCAGTACTTGAGCATCCTCTGTGTCAGGCGTCATGTTAGGTGTTGGGGATGGATATATGGCACAACAAAATAGACATGGGCCCAGTCTCCTTGGAGTTCTCAGCCAAGTCATAGCACAGTCATAGTGAGACAGAACAGCCTAGCACTGTTTACAAAGGAGGAAGGAAAGTGGAAGAGGCAGGAATTTCCAAGGTAAAGCATTTTCTTTCCAAAATAGGCAACAACCTTTGAAAATAATTATGGAAATTACTTTTAAGCATATAATCTCTGCCCAGGGTTTTGAGACACATCTTTAGCATGTGCACAGGATAGAAGTCTCAGGTCCAGCCAAAAAACTTATACAATGGCCCTGTCCTGGTCTATTGTATTCGCTCCCTCCATAGTTGCATGTGATCCTGTTTTCAGAGACAGGTATGATAGGGAAGGGACCCTAGAAAGCTCCCTGCAGCCACCCCAAAGCGTTCCCACTCCCACTTGGCCTCTCCTGACTATTCTTAATGGCACTCTCTCAGAAAGCACTGAACTGTATTGTGGGCTTTGAGACAGAAAGACCTGACATCCACTTCTAACTTAACCACTTCTGTTAACACCTCCTTGCTTTGATTTCATCATATTAAATCTATATGTAGATAAGTAACACACCTTGATACATTATTGTAAAATTTAAATGATATAATACATGCAAAAATCCTCCAGAACTTTGTATATAAAATATTACTTCTAAGTCTGACTTTGGAAAAAGTCAATTCTAGGGATTTTATTCAAAACAACCACAAGAAAATCACCTGCTTTCTTAACTTTCTTATTTTCTTGAATTGCTATGGACCTGATGGTTGAAGCCACAAGATTTATATTTGAAGGAGAAACTCTTTTGCTCTATTTCATCTTTATTAAGACCATATTTCGCCTCTCTTACTTTTTAAAAAATCTTTAACTGTTCTCATTTTTCCCTGGTTGGAAAATCTGGTGATTCCCATCTTTAATCATGAGCAATTAAGTCACAGTAAAATATCTCCATACCTCAGGAATTCAGAGCAACCTCATACTCTGCCTAATTCCTGTGAGAACATAAGTTTCAGAATAAAATATTTACCAATTAAAGGTGCATTGAATCATATTTTTTAAAAATTCAGCATTTTTAACAACTTCTTATTCCAGGGAATTATAAACCTGCATTTGCTATTATTTCTACTATGAAATACACATACACACATTCATGTATATATACAAATATATAGTATTAATACAAGTTTAATTTTAACATAACCATAATATACCAGGTAGACATTTTAAAAACATTTTTATAAGCAATAAATGTTAATAGAATGCTTAATAAATTCTTATAATATTAGATCCGAACCACAAACTCCTCATTAAATTCTCTATCTATCCGGTATCTATGATATGCATATTTGATAATGAATTTTTTTTTAAAGATTTTATTTATTTATTTGTTAGAGAGAGAGAGAGAGAGAGAGCGAGCACAGGCAGACAGAGTGGCAGGCAGAGGCAGAGGGAGAAGCAGGCTTCCTGCCAAGCAAGGAGCCCGATGTGGGACTCGATCCCAGGACGCTGGGATCATGAACCTGAGCCTAAGGCAGCTGCTTAACCAACTGAGCCACCCAGGCGTCCCGATAATGAATTTTTTGAGACTGAATATATTATCAAGATATTTCTGGATCAGTGAGGTTCAGAGGACCTTAAAGATCTTTCTCACTCTGGATAGACCAGAAGCTGCATGTGCAAATGCTGGCAACACATTCTGGATAGTGTTTCTGTTGCTTTGCGGCATTGGCCTCCTCGAATCCTCCAACAACCCCATTTTAAAAGTGTTACTATTCCCACTTTAGGATAAGGAGCACAGGGTTCTCAAAGCTAACTTCACCTCCTGTTACTACTGAGCAGTGGAAAGGAGGCTCCTATGGTATGTGAAGCTATCCCAGGCCCATCTTTTTGCCATATTTCTTTAGATTGAAAAAAAAAAAATGATTTATCCCAAATCATGAATAAACATTTGTAACAAAGAGCAGTATCTTTATTGTCCAGAATTCAATTAAGTACATAAATAACTGTCCTATGCCAAGTTGGTTTATGTGAGTATCTAACGAATATGCCTTTCATACGAATGCAGAAAGGCAAGTGCTTAAAAATAATTGTTGTAAAATATGGCACTGCATCCCTGGAAGCAGGCATTTAGTATGAGGCAGTCCTTCTTAACACAGGGCCCAGCTTTTGGTTGGGCACTTCAGAGACTGAGAATTTCAGCCTCCATCCTTGTTTTCCATCTGTCTGTTCTTTGCAAAGCAGAACAGATGAAAATGGAAGAGTTCTGAGCCATTCAATTAGATTTCATGCACCGCTGACCCAGTCATTTCTCCTCAGTCTTATCTGAGTTGGTGGCAGATGTGCAGCATGTCAAAAAGCATTTCCAAATTAAAGAGGGAAACATACTGAATGTTGGTTAATGGGGTCACAATATGTATAAATGGTGAAATATGTCATCACTGTTGCACAGCTATGATGCAAAAGGGGACAGTTTCCTTACTGTGATATGTTTGGACCCAGAAGATAAGAAAGAGAGAGAAAGTATCAGTTGTCAAACATGCATTGGAAATTATGGGCTCCCTGATATGTAATAAACACCATTGCGAGGCTAATTGGATTGGACTCTACATTCTGCCATTTGCAGGGCCTCCTATTACCAAGATGGCTCTTGGTAATACAGCTGAATCTGTGATGATCTGTGTAGGTGGGTCACTGGTATCACTAAGGCTGACGGGACCTATATGTAAGGACCCACATCATCCCCAGTTCACTCAGCCTCACCATCAGTGGTTGGCTGACTAGAATCGTACTGTGAATCAGCTATTTGGAAAGGAGGTCTTTGTATGTTGTAGATGATCAATCAGTATCTGACATTTGATTAGAGATTTCCTGGGGAATGGTAGAGCCCAGGAGAGGCTTCTGTAGTGACCATGGAGGGTGTTTTGAAGCTGATCAATAGTCTGAACTTCTATAGTCACCCATAGACTCCATCATTGCCAGAGAGAGTATGCAGAAGGCAAGAATAAGGAAACTTCCCTAGGCACATGGGTCATTTAGTAAACTCATTGGGTTATAAGTGTCAGTTGAGTAAAAAACACTAACTTAAAAATCATAGATTATAAGATTTATAGGGTATATTAGAAATACTTTTTAGGGGGCGCCTGGGTTAATCCTCTGCCTTCGGCTCAGGTCATGATCTCAGGGTCCTGGGATCGGGCCCTGCATTGGGCTCTTTGCTCGGCAGGGAACCTGCCTCTCCCTCTTTCTCTGCCTGCCTCTCTGCCTACTTGTGATCTTTGACTGCCAAATAAATAAAATCTTATAAAAAAAAAGAAAAAAAAAAGAAATACTTTTTAGTCTGACCCTTACTCCCATCCAATGCTTGAGCTACCTCTCCACCCCACCCAATACACAGAATAATTTCTAAATCCATTAATTCCCAGGATATTGAATTTGACATCCTTCAGCTGACTTGACACCATCCAATTCCTGACTCATGGCAGTCCATACTGGAAGTCTGCCCATTCCTATCCCTTTAGCCCTCTTTTCTGCCAGGTTCCTCCAAGACTCGGAAGGCCTCCTCTATCAGACTCAAAGCTGACCTGTTGAAATCAGCTGTCCTATTTCCCTGGCATATCCCCTACTGCTCAGACCTGCTTCTTTCCATACATCTACTTTCATTATCAGCTGCCTTGAGGAAGACTATTCATAGATTGAGAAGAAGACTATTCATAGATTGGTTTAATTACTTTTTAATCATATTGCTATTCATTATGGTTTAAATAACTCCACAGTGGTTATAGTATAAACAGACTGCTTCTGACAAGAGTCCTTTTTGACTCTGCCATCAGAGCCGGGCGTTGCCACCATCAATGTACTTCCAGCCAGGGTTACCCTCCTGCATGCACTCAAAGCAATCTGCAAGGTGTGGAGGCTGAAAATGCCTGTTCTCCATTTAAATCACTTTAAGCAAAATACCGGTTATTTGAGCATATCTTTTGCTTCTTCCATGCCCAGTAGTAATTTTGCAAAATTACTGGGAATCTATTTCAGGGCAAACTTGGCATTTAAATTAGGTGGTTGTAATTAGCATCTTGACTGCATGCAGTCAACAGTGTGAAAGGAAGGACAGGGAAAAGTTACATTGCCTTATTTTTGCTGGAGAAAAAAAATAAAATGAATAAAAAAAAGTAATACACTGGAAAAAAGCACAATTTGAAGCAAGGTGAACAATTTTGGGGGATCAAAATGATAAACTTTATCCTATCTTCAGATTACTCCATACTGAAAGAATCTTTTTAAATCTCTTTACCAGAATAGTCATAAAATGTACCTTTCTTTTCCAGAGAGACCCTTAGACAGTAACAGACCCTGTTCTTACAGTTGTTCTCACACAAAGGCCATGTGAATGCTCACACTCATCCCTTCCTCCACCATTACTGATAAATTCCTCCCATCATTCAAACCTTGACTCAACACTCACTTCTAGATTATGTAAGGATAATCACAGCCCACATAGGATGGGGTCCCTGTTGACTTCTCCTCACCCCTCTGGTGATGCCACTGCCTAGAGCTAAGTTGGGAGGTTGCCTTTATTGCAAGGGAAAAAAAAATGTTATTCCACATCCATACTCTTCAAACTCAGGTATAACATTATTGAGTTATATGCACACTTCTGGGCAGCACTCAGAATTGACAATGCCGTGCAGACAAGGGACTGGAAGCCATGTCATTGGAAGGGATGGTTAAAAGAAATGAGAGCACAAATGAATCTTGGGGACTTTATTTACCACTACATTCAATGATTTGGACAGATCCTTTTATGGAAGGAGGATTAGATTTATTTTGTGCAGGAGAAACGAGAGAAAGATAGATCTAACCAGATACTAAGAATAAAAAATTGTCATGTAGAGTGTTGGAATCCTACTTAGAACATTTGGTACTGAGCTGGATCCTGGTTCTGCTGCCATCTTCCTAGGATATTTAGCTGCTTAGCCTCGCTGAAATTGACTCCTTCAAATGTCAAACGAGGACAATAATGTCTCTCTTTTAGATTTGGTAAGAATAAAAATACTGAAAGATAAAGCATTTAGCATGCATACTAACATTAGAGAGGAACGCTCAAGGGATTCTTACAGGCTGTGCAGCTTTTTTCTGGGAATGTCAAATGGGAGTTCAAAATGACAATAAGCCTATAAAATTGCTTCCACATTTGAACTTTATGAAAAATGAAAATATCTACTATTCTCCCCATAGTCCATTAAGGGATTCACGTGATTGCAATGAATTGAGTACATTTTCTCAGTCCAGATTTTAGGAAATTGGAGATGAAAATATAACAAAGTGAATAATGCCTGCATTTTAATGTTATCTTCTGGAAACAATTACTTAACTTGTATGAATGGTTACAATCTGCAAAAATGTAGACAACAATCTGGTCAGTGAGAAGGAGACAGTGTTGTAAAAGTAATTTCTTAAATGAAGCATTCACCAGTGAGCAAAAGATACCAGAGGAACAGGAGTCTTTAGGTCTGTCTGTAAATAGAACTTTACAAGCAAGCTGCCCACAAATGGGCATCCAGAAGAAGTAATAAGCTTCCTACTACTGAGGAATGCTGGAGTTGATTAGTTGCAATCCCAGTGCAATCCCTAGGTGAGGATGTTGCAAAGAGCGTCCCCATTCAGATTAAGGACAAGTGGTTTCAAAAGTTCCTCTCTACCATGATTCCATTCATTGTATCATAGGCCTTCAAAGCTGGGAGAAGTAGAGATGTATCTGTGAATAATCACATTGAAAATTGAGTGAGTGCTCAAAGATAGGTTTGACAATGGGAACAGAAAACAGAACAAAAGGATTTTATCAAGAATGACTTTGCCTCCTGGGTAGTCTCAACCTTATATTCTCTCTTGAGAGGTAAAGAGAAATGGGGGAATGTGTTTGTAAGCAGAAGTCCCTATTGAGGAAAGGTTTCTGTATGGTTCTGGGGTAATGACACCAGAGGGAATGCACAGAACAGGAGCCACAGCTCACCCTCTTCACCAGCAATAAATGAGGGTGGGGGGGGGCTGCCAGCAACCAAACCACAATCCAGGTGAGACATATGGCATTGATGCTCCTAGGACTAAAAGCCAATACTAGAAAAAGATTTGAATTCTGAAATTAATTAGGAATAAGAATAAATAAAAAAGAAAATGAAAGGGGCAAGATAGAAAAAAAAATAGAGAAAAACAGATGAAGAAGTAATTGCAATTGTAAGGAATAGTAGCAATGTGAAAATCTTTTCAATATAGGGATGCGTAGCCAGACTCCTGTGGGCAGGCAGAGACAGAATGGAAAGCTTTCACATTGTTCTATTTTTCTTTTCTTAACAAAAATATGGGGATAATTCATGAGGAGGCTTGGATCATAAACTAGAAAGATGATATGTCAGTTATATCACTCAAACAGAACCACTGTTCACACTTGGACTATTACCTCCCAGTATTTATTTTCAAAGCAAGAAATTTCAGTTGAAAATAATTTTAAGGGTCAATTTCACATTTAATCGTCACATGCATCCAAAAATTTTCCCTTGATTATTATAAGCCCTTTAAAAATACAATTTTAGTACCTATATAATGTTCCTTACCAAGATACACATTCATTTATTCTCGCATCTTCCTGTTGACAATGAGGTTTGCTTTGAAAATAACAGGGTTTCAATGGAATATGTTATGATGAATTTTCCAATTTCTTTCAATAAGCAAATACAATGCATGACTTTTTTTTCTTTTTTTTTTTTTTAAGATTTTTATTTATTTGACAGAGATCACAAGTAGGCAGAGAGAGAGGAGGAAGCAGGCTCCCTGCTGAGCAGAGAGCTGGACGTGGGGCTCCATCCCTAGACCCTGAGATCATGACCTGAGCACAAGGCAGAGGCTTTAACCCACTGAGCCACCCGGGTGCCCCGTGCATGACTTTTTAGCATCTCCCTGAGGCCAGATTTTGGTAGTTACTATAACCTTCCCTTCAGGATAAATTCTGGGAGTCGGTCATTAATCTGTCTCTCAAGAAAGAGAACATATAGCACTTTACAGAAAGCTGCTAATTAATCCTCTTGACTCCCTAATGAGAGAGGGACATAGAAATGTCTCCACAGCAGCATTGACTAAGAAATGTCGTTAGTCGATGTGACAGACACCGATTCAAATTCCACAGATGCAGGGAAGCTCTCCTGCTAGATGACTGTGATTCTTTCTAAATATGGTCCAGCTGGCTCCTAGGGTTTCCTGGAAGATTCAGGGTTGCTGCATCTGCCATGTCCAGTGACTGTTTGTGAGCACATGAGAACACTTGGTTCTACTTCAAGATTCCACTCCCACCCCTGTGTGTTCTCTGTGTATAAACCTTTTTGCATATGAGTCCTCCCCAATCTCAAAGTAATGATAGGATTTACATCATCTTTGGAATGTTTAAAAAATTGTGCCTTATTTCCCTTCAGCTTTCAATCCCATTTGACTGTGCGTATCACCAGATGCCTTCAGCTTGTTCTTTCGTCTTTATGGATAGTCTGATTAACAGCTAATGGTGATTTCCACATTGGCTCAGAGTTTCATATTTTCCTAAGACAGGTTAGTTCCATGCAGCCCCGACAGTGCCCAGGGTTTTGTTTTGTTTTGTCACTATGGCTTTTTACTTGTGCTTTGGAAATAATTTCAAACTTACTGAAAAGGTACAAAAATAAAAGCATTTCAAAGATCTCACATATTCTTGCCCAGACTCAGCTAACATTTTACCCCATTTACTTTATCAGTTGCATTCTATCAATTAATCAGTTGTTCAATATGTAACTTTTTGTCCCATCCACCAGTGATCATTTACTCCTAAATATTTCAATGTGTGTTTCCTCTCATGTGCTATTAGTCTGCATAGTGAAGCTCCAAGTTAAAAACCAAAGGAATGTACATTGATGAAAAGTGTCTTCTGGGCATACAGTATGCGATGAAGCTAGTGATTCAGGGAGTTGGAAATCAACTCGGACCACATTGAGTTAGAGAAGACATGCAGAGTCTTTCTTACAGGTACCTGCTACTACCTGAAGAAGTCAAAGATTATATCCCTCCATGTGCCTCCTTTGGTCTGAAGTGCTCTTTTCAATTTCTAGCCTCCTTAATATCAGAATTTCTCTTACTGAAAACACTCATGTTTCAAGGATCAGTTCAAATATCCCATCTTTGTGACTTTCTCTGAACTCTTTCCTGGTGAAAATAATTTCTTTATAATGACTCCTATATTGCTGTTTTCCCCTGCGTGCTCCTTTGTGTTAGGTGGTGAGCTTCTCAGAAAGAGAGAGCCTGTGTTGTATTATGTTGTTTTCTTATGAATCTAGCAATTAGTGGAGTGGTGGCCCCTCTTTATTCCCCAAAATACTTTTGAATCATACTAATTTAAGTCATCTGCCCTTATCCACTTACATTGTTTTTATTTATTTGTTGAATCTTTCGCTTTACTTCTCTTCTTGGTGATTATGACTGGAGTCACTCACTGCCCACGAATTCAGCTCTTACGTTTTGCAAGCTATTGTGACAGTAGCACAAGTGACAACTTACACAAGTTAGGAATACTTTTGCTGCAATATAAGAAAACCTATAGTTAAGACATAAGTGATTTCATCTTTGACACAGTGGCTTATTAATGTCATCAATTTCCAAGCTTGTTCTATCTTTCCACTCTGCTGTTCACAGTCTTGTCAACTCATGGTCATAGGGTAGCTACTGCAGCTACAAACATTTCATCTTTATATAACCATGTTTAAGGAAGAGGGAAAAAGATCTAGGTAAAAGGGGTCTCTTTTACTTGGGAGAAAATTATTTTCTAGCTATCCCCCAGAAGACTTCTCCCAGTGCATTTGCTAGAAATGGGTCATGTAAATATACTTAAATAGTGAAAAGGACTAGGAAAGTAAGTGCCTGGCATTGAATTTCCGAGATTGTTTTAAAGCAATCATTAATCATATCTGGATTGGGTCCATTATCATCAGAAACAAAAGCAAGGTTCTGTTAGCAAAAAAGTAAAGAGATTGGCCCTTGGGTACTAACTAGTGGAATCTGACACTTTTTATCCTGTAGAGTAAGTTGTATGACATAGTCACAAATCAATGGACCAGTGCCGGAACCTAACTCAGAACTTGAATATTCTAATAGATTTGGGAAAGTGAAAAAGCAGACAACTGTAACA
Source organism: Taxidea taxus jeffersonii (assembly GCA_003697995.1). Lineage (NCBI taxonomy): Eukaryota > Metazoa > Chordata > Mammalia > Carnivora > Mustelidae > Taxidea > Taxidea taxus. The sequence goes on along the minus strand of ML105168.1, from coordinate 135,280 downwards.
ACATTAAACATTAATTAGACAGTGAGAAGAGAAGGAATAGGTAGATTTTATCAACAGAATTAGTATTAGTGAGGTCCAAAATGGTTTGAAGTGTGACCTACGAATTTGGAGATGGAAACATTTAGATACATAAGCATCAGGAGTGTGCCAGCAGGCTGGTTTTTACAAAGGTGTAAAACATTAAACTATCTTATCCAGAATCTGTTCCATGGAGAATGCTTTCCACAGAAAGATGTTATTAGGAAAATGGAGGTTACCGCCAGGATTGGGAGAAGGGCTATTATAAATTGTTAACATTAACTAATACATACTGTGAATTCCCAAAAGGAATTTGAGGTGGTCAGTGTTTCCTAAGCTCACTTGACCATACATCAAGGCCACAGGGAAGCTCATAAGCTTAATTCAGCCAAATACACTTTAATAAGTGTTGCCTTAAATTGTGGAGAAAAAAAAAAAAGTTGCAAGAAAAGGGCAAGAGCCCAAATCTTGAAAAACATCCTGGATATCCAGTTAGATTATTAAGAAAGATACAGTGTTAACAAAGCATATTTCAGGTATCAGAACTTGGGCAGAAATAGAGAATGGGTCATAAAATCTACTTGATCAATGAGACATTAACAGTAAGGCTGCTTGGTACTCATCTGAGTACTGGACTAGGAGTCAGATAAATATTTCCAAATTATAAAAGAATTTGCCCAAGAATTAGCCATGCTTAAGGTAATGGCAGAGGTGTTTTGTTTTGTTTTGTTTTGTTTTCCCTTTAGAGACAGTGTTCATTCATGATGGGGCTGATCAGTTTAAAGTGGGCTGGGGAGAGGAGGAACGGAAGAACAAGACACAGAACAAGGCTTGAAAAATGTATGTTTATATATGGAGTGTAATAAGTATGTATTATGTATTACATATTAAAAATAATGTAGTTCCTTTATTATTCTTTTTGTGATCTTCACATATTTATAGATGATTAAAAGTAGCATGTTTAATTTCAATAAATTGGGGGATGCACATTAAAAACTCAAGTAGAATAGACTTCTTTGATATTTTTAGACAGCCCATGAAATGGACCCACAAGAGAATCAATGCATCCCTTCCAATGAAAACCACATATTTAAAGAAAAACACTCAGGAAGTCTGACAGAAATCAGCCCGATACTCTGATCTAAAGGAAGGTCAGATGTTGATTAGTAGAAAGTACTTTGCCAAAAGTGTAAGGAAGCACTAAATGATAACAGTACATATTTCACATTTGTTCATCAACACATCTTTAATTAATCATTTGTCTTCAATATGCAGAGCAGATGGAGGGTACATAGAGTGTTGCATGTGATAATGTTACATTGTTATAAATTGTAGAAGATGAAAGACAAGAGAAGCAATCAGAGATGCCTCTCTGTAAATGTGGGTTGGGATGAAGAAAGAGGATGAAGTCAATTTCCATGTGCTCACTGGGGCCCTGGGAGAGCTACAAGGTATATGGGTTGGTTTGAATTGATCTAGATGTTTTTTCTTGACCAAATTAGAAAAAAAAAAAGTTTGTATTCTTGGAATTTGTCAAGATTATCATAAGATCACTATGTGAAAATACTTGAAAAAACAAGAACCCATATGACTTTATATGCAGCACACCCTAAGCCATTCAGAGACATGAATCTTAGTTAGGAAAAAAGACTAGAATAGTATATCAAGCATTGGTCTCCCTGGGTTATCTTGCTGCAGTTTTGATTTGTCCTCTTGTGTTTTCTGTCCCAAGATTCTATTCTATCTTATTTTCCTCGTGTCATAACTCATATACTTATTTGAAAGGCTTTCTCTCCTCATTATCTAACCACTCAAACTTGACTAAATTTTTCAAGCTACAGTGACCCAAAATTCAAGATCTCTTGTCCTTCTTAGCTACTTTTATTATTTTTGGATTCTGTAGAAATGTATGCCCAGCTGGAGTTTTTAGGATATTTCCCATTCCCTGAAAAGGAACATGTCCTTGTCTTCTGAGGTGGCTGAAAATAAATAAATAAATAAATAAATAAATAAATAAATAAATAAATAAGATAAAACATCTTTTGTTTGATCTTTCATGATCTGCCTTTTTGTGAGGGAAATGCTCCTTCTTGGCTAACTTTTTTGATCCTTATAGTTTCTCACTTGTTCCATACACATATGACACACACATATCCAGAGTAAAAACTGTTACCTTGAAACAACAGACTAAGATATGTACTATCATTTGTAGTATAACAGTATGAGCATTGCAAAATAAAACTAGGATTTTTCTTCTCTTCCCCTTTCTTTCTCAAGCAATTCCATCCTGAAGCCATAAGGTGGAACAGGACAAAGTATGTGTCGCTGGCCAGAATAGTTGGAGGTAGGAAATACAGTGAACTAGAGTTGTGTTTTGGAGCACAAGTGAGAACAGAGTCCATGTAGCAGGGAGGGGTTTCCTGGTATAAGATGTCAGAGAGAATGTGGGTGAGGAGGTGTCCAGATGTAAGGTGGCTTGGGTACAGAATATCAGCGTTTTGGCAGGGTAAGAGAATCATCATATTTCAGGGGAAGGAGATCGTGGCAACAATGGACGTTTGGTTATATATAGGAAGATTGATCCATAAATAAATATATTAATGGTGATAGGAGCTATGTTTCTTACTGTAAGAGAAGATTGTTTCAAATAAAAGAAAGGAGGAAAGAATAAGATGAAGCTTGTGGTGTAGGACTGGAATTGGAGCTATTGATCTGGACTCATATACACACACACACACACACACACATATACACACACAAAACCATATATATAACTATATATATGGAAATATATATATCCATATTACATGTGTGCATGTATATGCATGTATATGTTATGTGTGTGTGTGTTCATTCTCAGTTCTATCAACTGCAAGAGTCTAGGAGCAGTGATTCTCCAGATCTTGGCTTCTAAAAATTATTCTCCTCCAAAAGAAATCAGAGTGCCTTGGAGGAATGGGTGATTCCAGACAGGACTGCAATAAAAGTATTAGAAAAGCCTAAAATGCCTTTTTGTATAACAAAACAAGGATTTTCTTAAAGAATGATGAGGATACATTAAAAGATAAATTTGGCTAAATTTGGGACAAATTGAACGTTATAATGAAAATGACAGTAATAAGTAATGGTTCATTGAATAAAATAGGAAAAATAAATCTATTTTGATATAAATAAATACATGAGTAATATAAACATTTGATGAGGAACAGAATATTGTCATAGTTTCAGAGTGGTTTTTCACAAAATACTTTTTCCCCCCACAAAATACTTGTTAGTTACCAAAGGAAAGAGTAAATTTACAATGAGAAGCATGTCCTGAGCTATTTTAAGTAAGTAATTATTATGGACATCACTAGTGATGGGAAAAACCAAACTATTCAGCACCCTGTTAGATGGAATCAGAAGAATGGGACACCCATCTGTAATGCACGATCTGAATCTAATCATAAGGGACTACCAGGAAAAAGCACACTGAGAAATGTTCAGTAAAGCAAACTGGCCGGTGATCTTGATAAGTGCCAAAGTCATGAAGGCCAAGGAAAGACTGAAAAAATGTCCAGACAGCAGAAAACGAGAGCTAGGAAACCTAAGTGCAATGCTTCATTCTGACTTTTTTTTTTTTTTAACAAGGGACATTATTGTGACAATTGATGATATTTGAACGAAGTCTAAGAATTAGATGATAGCAATGTAGCAAAGTTAATTACATTTGCTAATTTGTGTTTTATAGTCTTGTATGAAAATGCCCTTGTCTGTAGGGAATATGCAGTAAGTACTTGAGGCCAGGCAGTGGAGGAACATGTCAGCAGCTCATTCTCAAAACTGCCAAGAGAAAACATTCTTTGCAGTGTACTGGCAACTGTCCTGTAGGTTTAGAGTTGTTTTAAAGTTGTAAACTGAAACTAGACAAGACAAGGAAAAGACAATGCTCAATTTAGTGCATGCATCACATTACAAGTGCTTTTCCTGGATGAAATGCCCTGGCTACAGATGCTGCCAATACAGTTTCTTCATAAAGGTTAATGGTAGCAACACACCCGTTTTCCACACCATGTTCAAGGGTGAAATTGATTATTTAACATATTACATCTAGATTGGAGACTGGGAATTACCATAAGCATTAAACAATTGAATGGACTTAATCTGAGAGTTTGGTTCTGTTTTGAATCTAGGTACTCTCACGAAAAACGAAACAATCTATTGCACCGTGTCCTCAGAAATATTTTGGTTCTCTCACTCTTAAAATGCTCACTCTTAAGGGAAATTATTATTAACACAGTCTTGCATTTGCCCAGTCTGACCTGGAGGCTGAAATGAATTGTGACTAATGCCCCAGCTGATAGTCCCAAATTATGGCAAGTACTGGATCTCATCCGTTGCTGCAAATGTTTTCTTGCCAGACACCTGAGATCTGAATATCCAAAATCACACTCAAAGGGATTCCTGAATTCAGATTAAAAAAAAAAAAGCACTGTCATACAACCACTATCCTGGCAAGGCTGTCAAAGTGAAATATTTTATTTTGGACTGTTTCCTTGAATTCTGTTGTTTTTACATGAAAAGATCAAATTGAATAGGTTACTCAGTATCTATGTATGAAGAGTTTTAACTGAGAACAGGGTACCATTTACCCATCCAAAGAGCCATCTGATGATTGTGAAGCCGTCACCACCATACTTGGCCACTTGCAACCATTGTAGAAGGCAAATGGGATATTTGGCTGAAATGGTTTGGAATAATATGTTTCTATGAATTTTTGGTGAAAATATTCAAAGCCGCCAGAAGTTCTGGATTTTTTAGCCCTCCCATTGAAAAATCCGAGAAACTATGATCATCTTATCATTTTGAGACCTTCCGCCTCTCTAAGACTTTTCTCAGACGTAGAAATTTCATGACAATGGCTAAAAGAGCTGTGGTCATTTCATCCAGTAGAAGAGATATCTGGAACTAATATAATATTGTACGTCAGCTCTACTTCAGTTTAAAAAAAATACTTGTGATTACTAAAACATTAGAATTGTAGTGATGAATCATTTGTGAAGAACACGTTAAACACTGGAAGCATGCAGTGTTTCTGAGGATCACTTTCGGAACCCTACTAATGTTATATCCTGAACTCAAATCTACAATCAAACAATAGCAAGTTTTCTCCAGGAACTAGACAAAAGCAGATTTTTCAGCTTGTCTTTGGGCTGGACCGGACTATTAGTAGAAATAGAACAAGGATGGGGTGCCTGGGTGGCTCAGCGGGTTAAAGCCGCTGCTTCGGCTCGGGTCATGGTCCCAGGGTCGTGGGATCGAGCCCCGCGTTGGGCTCTCTGCTCTGCGGACAGCCTGCTTCCTCCTCTCTCTCTCTCTGCCTCTCTGCCTACTTGTGATCTCTATCATATAAATAAAATCTTAAAAAAAAAAAAAAGAAATAGAACAAGGATACCTTGTATCCATTTTACCTGAAGATGAATGTGTTAAGCATTAACCAACTAGATGCTTGTAAAATACTTTCGAGGAACGAATGCAATAAAAAAGTGATAAATATAATTATTATAAAATTATAACAGGCTCATTTAGATGAGTCATTTGAAAGGTCTTCATTAAACATGATTGGTATTATGTTTATTAATTCATTAAACTCTACTTCAAATGCTAGATAAATAAAATGCATTATTAATATGTCATAAACTAAATGGAATAATGCCACACAGACCTATTACTTTTAAAGTTCCTTGCAAATATTAACCAATTCATGCTTATTATTCTTTCAGAGCCAGCCTATATGATTTAACAGGAGTTGTTACAATAATTTTATTTGCCATAATAGAAAACCCTTACCACAAAACCTGAACTCTTTAATTCTTCAGTTTATAGTTTTTTCTTGAAGTGTCATATGTTCATTGTAAAATATAGATCCTTCTAAATATGAAAATAAAAATCATTGCTAATCATTAATCTATACAGAGAAAATCTATGTTTACATTTTGGAATTTTTCCTTTGTCCTCTCAGGCTTATCTTTCTGAGTATGTGTGTGTGTGTGTGTGTGTGTGTGTGTGTGTGTGTGTGTGTATTTCTTTCACAAAGTTGAAGTTTTATGTTATATAATACCTTACATATGTCATATTCACTTGAAAATATTAAGTAGAACACATTATTCCACATGGTTTACATCTTTTTTTTTTTTTTCCACTAAAAACAAACCAACAACAGAATAAAACATAAAACAGGGTCCTTGGTGAAATGGCTAATTCTAAGTCTGGTGTATAGTTATACAGGCATATGAGAAGAGCCTACAGCATTTTGATCATAGACAGTGAGGAAACTAGGAGACTACAAGGGCCCATCCATCAGGAGTACTCATGAGGCAGCTTGGAGCCAAAGCCTCAACAGAGTCAGAAACCAACTGGCCAAATTCAGACAATTCAAGCACTAATAAGGTTAATAATTGTAATCGATGAAAATACATCAAACATGTTAAAAATCCATAAATCTACAATAACAAAACAAAAACCCTCAAAATGTATTGTTTACCACTGCAGGATGCTTGTGAATCAACTCATTATTTTGGAGAACTAGTCAATAAAGAGAAACAACCAAGCTTTTATCTTGTTTTTTGTTTTGTTTTGTTTTGTTTTGGGTTTTTTTTGTTTGTTTGTTTGTTTTGTGGGTCTTTTTGTCTGTTTTTTAATCTTCTCTACCAATGGGTCTCCAAATAGTAGGTTAAGGAAGATTATCATTTGTTTGTTTTTGAGTTCACCAGCTGGCAAGTCGGAAGGAACTGACAGAATATCATCATTTTGTGACTCCAAATGAATTAATAAACTGAGGCATTGATTATTAATAGCTGCTAACATCAATAAATGAGAGACAACCAAAGATCACATGGTTCATGGTGAAGGAATGTACACCACCTATGAACCAGTCCTGGTTAACAAACTATAAACCTGATTCTGATTAAACCTCTAGATCCTGAGGTGGCTGGGTGGCTCAGTCTTTAGGAGTCTGCTTTCAGCTCAAGTCATGATCCCAGGGTCCTGGGACTGAGCCTAGCATCGGGATCCCTGCTCAGCGGGAAGCCTGCTTCTCCCGTTCCCACTCCCCCTGCTTGTGTTCCCTCTCTTGCTATGTCTCTTTCTGTCAAACAAATAAATAAAATATTAAAAAAAATACCACAACTCTAGATCCAACCACTGACTTACAGAATATGGAGGGATATATTAGGTGAAACCATGGATGAAACTAATAAAAATAAGACTATGGGGGAAATCTATAGGGGAAAAAAAATATCTGGTTTCTCCAATATATTGAAGGGAAAGAAAAAAAGAGAAAGAAGGAAATCTATGGAGTAAATAAGACACTTAAAAGAAGTATTAACAAGTTGCAATGGTAGAATTTAAAGATTAATTCAAAGCAAAAAATCTGTAAACTGTTTTTAATATTTTAAAATTAATTAAAAATGTGAACACTTATTCAATATTTGGTTCTGTAAGAGGGTACTGTTAATCTTAGGCGAGACAGTGGTATATATATGATACGTACACATATATGCATATGTCTAAGATTATATATATGTATATGTACATATACATGTGTGTATGGATGAAATGACATGAGGTTGATTTAAAACAATTGGAGGTTAGAAGATGAGGCCATATTGGCCATGAATTAATCATTTTTGAAATGAGCTATAGGGTTTATTATATACCTTTGTCTACTTTTTAACATTTTTGAAACATTTTTAAAATATGTTTAGAGTTTGACTGTTCTTCCTTAAAACAAAATAATCATTGAAAATATGATTGCCAAGTATCCCATGCCATCATTCTATAATAATATTATATTAATAATAGTAGATCTATCATAATGATAATCTGTGAATACTCTTTAGGTGGATCACAAGTCTAAGACCTATAAACTCTGTCACCTGGAAAAAGACTTGAATCCGTTTAGAAGTTTTGTGTTCTTACTTATTACATTTTTCCCCCAAAGCTATCAGTTTTCCAAACACTGATCATTAAATCATTTATCCTTTTTACATTATGATGAAATGACTCTGTTGCTATGTTCAAAGATACTGTGCCTGTTCTTATCCTCCAGTATGTCCTCAGGCTAATCTTGGGTTCTATTTATTTTTCAATTGGCTCCCTAATTTAGGTCCTCTGTTCCCTTTTGTTTTCTTGCTCTCTCTCACTGGAAATTTTCTCAAATGTCTGATCTAGCCACTTATATTTTTAAAACACTAAAAAAGATGATTGGAAATTCTTGATGTGGAGTCAGCTGGGTTTTACCGGCCGTGAAAGGTCTTTTCTCTTTAGCTAATCGGTTTCTCCAATGACAAATCTTCCAGTCTTCTCCCTTCTGTGCTTTGTTGCCAGGTTTCTAGAAGCTAACAGAAGAGCTTCCCTTGAGGCTGGGTGTATGGGTATCTAATTTTTCTTTTATAAGCTTCATGCCACCATGTTTTCAGCTTCACCCCACCCTCGAGGGATACCTGAATTCCTTCAATTCCTGATCCTTTTCAGGCTTCATATATTGGAATGGCTTGTTTCTTGTTGGCTTCCCTTCCTATGTGTGTAGTTATTAGGTTTCAAAGACATTCACTTTCTAAGTCAGTTATAACTAGATATTTTTTTGTGCCTATACCACCATTTGTATCTCTGCTTATTTCCTTTTAATCTTGAGGGCTTATTCCATTTTTTCCTTTTTTTAAATTGTTGTTTAAATTAGGTTTTAAGCTGTTAGATACAGTTTTTAGAAGTAAAAATATGACCTCCAACATGTTAAATATCTTTCTTAATTTATTGATGAAGTTACTAGTTAGATCTTACAGGTTCAAGGAAAAATCCAAAATATGGATGTGTTTATAATTGAGAGTATTGAAATGAATGTGCAAATAGAGGCAAGTGGTTTCTTCCATGATTGGGGAGAGAAATCAATTGAACCTCTATCAGAAAAGACAGCATGTGCATGTCTACAAACAAGATTATTTTGCATTGCTATTCGTTATCTGTAATTTACAAAGTTGTAAAGTAACTTCCATAAAGCCAGAATCAGATATAACAGGAGAATGTGCTAAAAATGCATAGTTTTCCACTGAAACTCCAGTGTTTTTCCCCTTCTGGATCAAAACATCAATGAAGGCAGTTGTCCAACCATCCAAGTTTAAGTAGGTTTATTCCCACTTCACCTTTTTGTTTTTCTAGTTGGACTCCATTAGATGGAATTAACCATGCATGATTTTCCCTCAATCCAAGATAACTTACTTTAAAGTTTTGGGAGACACTGTTGATGTTACAACAGAAGTTGCCTAGCTTCCATTTTTATACTGTATGTTTTCATATTTCCCTTTCTTCCTGATATTTTAATGAGTCAGAGATGCCATAACAAAACTATTAAATTAGAAGTGTCTGATATGAGGTACTCTTAGAAATACCTATGCAGTTTTGCCAATGTTTAAACAATAACTGAAAAGCTTCTTACTTATCATTGAAGGTACTAATTTACCCAAGATCTGTCACAGTGAAAGAATAGTTCTTCTAAAAAAAAAAAAAAAAAAAAGAAAGAAAGATGAAAGAAAGAAAGAGGGGCGCCTGGGTGGCTCAATGGGTTAAAGCCTCTGCCTTCGGCTCAGGTCATGATCCCAGGGTCCTGGGATCGAGCCCCGCATCGGGCTCTCTGCTCCGCGGAGAGCCTGCTTCCTCCTCCTCTCTCTCTCTGCCTGCCTCTCTGCCTACTTGTGATCTATGTTTGTCAAATAAATAAATAAAATCTTTAAAAAAAAAAGAAAGAAAGAAATAGTTCTATCAACACCTTCTATAAGATGTGGGATCATTCTCAGTAGCAGATTGAAATACTAGATGAAGAATATTAATGAATTTTTTTTATTTCTGGAGTGGCAGGTGAAGGTCAATCCCCTAACCCAATCAGAATCACTGCCTTAGATGACTCCCACCGATGCAGTCCTGTCATACCAATACCTATTTCTACAGCCCTGGCTTCCATCAGTGCTGCAGTTCCATCTGTAATCGCTCCAAAGTTATTCTTCAGTGTGTAAACTCTTTCTGCCTCAACCATCATCAGCTGAACAAATATATTTCTATTGCTTATGCTATTTCTATTTGTGACTGCTGGCACACAGATTCAAGGCAAAGCAAGATTTTCAGAATATGTGAATATAAACTCCTCTTGAATGCTAATGATTTTTACACTTCTCTCCTTGAGTTGTCTCTTAAGATTGCTAGAGTAGATTTGTAGCCTTCAAAAGTGTAGGTGGGGAAAAAAAAAAAAAAAAAAAGCAAACAAGACTTTTGTGTTGAGCCTTGCCTCAAGTACCTTCCATTTCTCCAAATCCTTTTCTTCTATGATAATTTTCCTGTCTCATGGAGCAACTCTCTCCTCCTTCAGTTTAACACCTAGAGCTAAAAGCTGTCATCTGCAAACTAATGTAGTTTAGACATATTACAGTGAAGGCTCTAGAATTTCTATAAAATCAGGGCTTAAGTTCAGCTATTCAGTTGGAACAGGCAGGGGGAATATTAACCTGTATTCATATGACACTTTTACATAAAATGGAGAAAATAGCAATGCCCATAACAAAGAATGGGAGAGAACCAATCAATAGATCTTCCTGGGGATTGGTCTGTGTCCTCCTTTTCCTTTTCCCATCCCAGTTACCTCTAGGCCCTACTACTGACCTTATTATGCCCTAGCTTGAAGAAAATGCATGGGGCCAGGATTTTATACAGGCTGGTGGACAAGGAGTCCTGAACAAGTCTATGGGAGTAATGAGGAGAAACAGACATAGTTCTTATCTTGGAATATGCAAAAGGAGGTCTGTCATGTGTGTTTACCCATTTCTCATTTCTAAGAACACAAAAGATTGGGAATGGAGGTGGGAAAGTTCTTAACTTTTACTATGTTCCAGCTTCTGAGAATACAGAACTCAGATAAAGCTCAATATCGCTACCCTTCACATGTCGTTTATGTTTATGTTCTTTCCAGAAATAAATCATGGTATATCCCCCAATTTTTTCAAGCATAAGACAAATATGATTTAACTTCCCATTTTAGTGAATCATATCGCCAAAGATAAGCAAAGTTGGACACTGGTTAAAGGCAAAAATGACTGATATTGTTTAGTAGAAACTCTTGTAGTATGGAAGAGGGTCCAGTTTAAACTGAGTTCAGCTTGGCCAGAATAAAAATCTGGAGACTTTTTTTTTTTTTTTAAGATTTTATTTATTTATTTGACAGAGAGAAACATAGTGAGAGAGGAAACACAAGCAGGGAGAGTGGGAGAGGGAGAAGCAGGCTTCCCGTTGAGCAGGGAGCCCAATGTGGGGCTTAATCCCAGGACCCTGAGATCATGACCAGAACTGAAGGTAGATGCTTAACAACTGAGCCACCCAGGCACCCAAAAATCTGGAAACTTTTTAAATACTGGGGCATGTTGAAGTAAAGCCAGTGAAAGACAATAAGCAGGATGGTTTGATCCATATGACTAGATCATCTCAGTATGTAATTGGTTCTTATCTGGAGGAAAACAAACTTATGTCTTTTTTTTTTTAAAGATTTTATTTATTTATTAGAGAGAGAGAGAAAGAGAAAGAGTGAGGTCACAACGAGGCAAAGAGGCAGGCAGAGAGGGAGGGGGAAGCAGGCTCCCTGCTGAGCAGAGAGCCCGATGCTGGGCTCCATCCCAAGACCCTGAGATCATGACCTGAGCCAAAGGCAGAGGCTTAACCCACTGAGCCACCCAGGCACCCCAAACTTATGTCTTTATAGTAGGAAGTTGTGATGCAGTGGAGCAAAGTGCCCACCAAAGTTAAGTTCTTTGCCTCTCATAGGCACCAGGAAGGAGAGCTATCTCCTTGAACTGTTTGTATCCTGAAGAGATGACTCTCAGGTTCTTGAGAAGACAGTTTGGGGTGGTAGAAGATTTATACCTCAAAGGGGAGAGGAAGGATTTATAGTTACAGAGTTTCTCAGTTCCTGCTCGAAGAAGGAGTTCAGAGGACTATCAGCCTTATCACTAGGTTTTGGCTGGAACAAACAGTAAATCCTCCTGGCAGCTTCGAGCTTTATTGGATAGGCATTTTAAGGGAGGTTGGAGTCATCCAAGGAACATGGCCCTAAGCTGCTAGGAGCCATGGTAAAGTTTGTCCAGGTCTCCTAGTGATGGGGGTTGGATAGACTGGTTATGTGCCAAGAATGTTTGCAGTTCTTAGGGGAAACTTTTTTTTTTTTTTTTTTTTTTTTTTTTTTAGGCTCACTTACAGGTAACTTCATTGCAGTATTGGTGGATATTTGCAGTGAAAGAATATATTTGTGGCAGAATGTACCCCTGTAAGCTTTTCAAAGGCTGGGCTAAATCCAAAAATTCCCAGGAAATTTACCCTGTTCAGTCAATCAAGACAGATAAGCATGGGCCAGGTGGTTCCTTGAGATTATTTAGAGTTCAACAAAAATATAAGACAACTAGCATGACCTAGTTCCTCAAATCTCCAGTTTCTCCAACTTCAGGATATGTGTGTGTGTGTGTGTCTTCCTTCAAGCTGTACAGTATATTTCCCACCCTTAGTATTTGGTGATTATTCTAACAATTTAGGAGATTTAAGAGTTTGCCTAGGCTGCTATTCATTAGCCAGAATATTGGCCTTAGGCTATATTTGCAACTACCAACTTCCAAAAAGCTGTTAATTACCTAAAAATGTTCTGATATTGTGCTCTCTCAATTTATACTATCTCATTAAAAATAACAACAAAAAGAACAAAAACACCTAATGTTGTTTGATTGACCTCTCCTATATCAGCATGAGGGAGTCATTTATGTCTCACCAGATAACAAGAAAAATCACATGAATGATGCCCAAATTTTGGTAAGAAAGTGATTTATAGTTAGACAAATCACCAGTGATTCTGACTTAGACTTTCAAAGACACTATAAGTAAGATTAAGATGATAACACAGATCGCTGGGCCTTATATCCATTTTAGTTTATGTAATAGCGGTTAACTGGTCAAGTCATTTTCAGAGGCATAAGAAGTTTGGTGTAGAGGCACCTGGATGGCTCTGTTGGATAACTGTCCAACTCTTGATTTCAGCTCAGTTCATAATCTCAGGGTGGTGAGATGGGCCCTGCATGGGGTTCTGTGCTATAAGCAGAGTCTGCTTGAAATTCTCTCTCTCCCTTTCCCTTTGCCCTTCCACTCCACATGCAGAGTCTCTCTCTCTTACTCTCTCAAGTAAATGAACAAATCTTAAATTAAAAAAAAGTTTGATTTTTTTTCGTAGATATTCGGAACTTCTCCAGGATCATATAATCATTTATTTGATATTGTTATTTTAAAAAAGGGGAGAAATCCAGTAATCATTTAGCTTTTCTAAGAGCTAAGAGCAGACACTAGACCCCACCTCTAGAGATCTGACAGTCTGTCCAGAGAGAGCTTGGATTTCTACACTTCATCAGGTGATTCTCATGTAGATATTTCAAGCCCATACACTGGGAAAGACCTCTTTCAGACACATACCACATGTTTAAACAAAAGAGCTTTTTTCTCAAATTTGCATACAAGCACCTATAATTGATGTAGGGGTAAAATTAGGCTGGTAGTTGAGAAAGGCAAAAGGGAGCAGGAGGACAGAGAGATAAAGAGGAGAAAGAGTAAGGAAATAAATAAAACCAACTATTTTTGTGCTCTTACTTCATTTTCCTGTTTAGTTAAATTGGCTAGAAGAAGGCAGCATACACAACCTGTAAAGTGAGGTGGTGGAAGTTTAGAAAAGGGAGATTCGTGTGGGCTGTGGAAGTCTGGAACAAGAAGACAAGCTTAGAAATAGGGATGTCTAGAAAAGGACATAGAGTTATCCTGATTAAGTAGACCATATTTATGAGGAGATAAATGTGGGATGGGGGATGTGAGCCAGCTATCTCATGAGAATTTCATGAACATTTTATATAAGGACTTTTTTTATTTTTAAAATTTTAATTCCAATGTAGGTAACATACATGTTATGTTAGTTTCAGGTATACAATATAGTGATTCAGCAATTTATAAGGACATTTTTAAAATGGGAGAGGAGGCTTTGGAACTCTTAAAATATTTTCAGAAATTTCCTGATACTTCTTTTTTTAAGAACTGGAGCTTTATTCTTTATCCCTTGGGTGTGGGCTTGATTTAGTGGATAACCTCTAACAAATAGATTATTTGTGAAGGAATGGAGCTTCTAAAACTAGGTCATAAAAGACCTTGCAGCTTTCTCCATCTCGATGCCCTTTCTTGGATAGTTCACTCTGGGGAAAGTTAGCTATGATGTCATGAGGACACTAAAGCAGCCCTATGGAGAAACCCATGTGGTAAGAAACTGAGGCCTATTTGTCAATAGCCAACAAAGCCTTCAGCCAGCACTCCCTTAGTGCGCCATCTTGGAAGCAGTACCTCTAGCATTTTTGTTTCAACTGAGGGTGATTTTGCTGCCCAGGGAAGTTGGCAATGTCTGGGGATATTTTGGCTGCTACTAGAATGGGAGGTAGTATTGGCATCTAGAAGGTAGAGGCCACGGATGCTGCCAAAATCCTATAACTCATAAGAAACCCCTTGCAATAAAAGATGATCCATTCCCCAAATATCAATAGTTGTAAGATTGAGAAACCCTGCTATAGTCCCGGGCAAGCCTTCGGATGACAAAAACATGGTTGGCATGTAGATTGCAATGTCATGAGAGACTCTGAGCCAGAACCACCCATTTAAGCTACTCTTAGATTATTGAGTCTCAGAAAATGTACAAGGTAATAAATATGTGTTACTTTATACTGTTTTGTTTGGGGATAATTATGCAGTAATAGATTAGTAGATCAGCACTTGAAATATGTCTCTGGGTGGGAATAGATATTTTAAGAAACTGAATTAGGCTGGGAGTGTTAAGAGTATTTGGAGGGCATAAAAGGCACAGGAAGAATATGGGCAAATATTTCTGCAAAATCACATATTTAGCTGTAATGTAGAGTTTATTATTGTAGTTCCTGAGGCTTACCAAAAGCTCAGCTAGTGATAATTATAACAAGTAGTATGATAGAATTGAAACTTGTGTGTTTAATAGATCTTGGCAGAAAGGCACTGGTAACTGTCAAGATTTCTAGGAACAAATTAGGGGGCTGAAGGAGAATGCACGGTGTTATGGAATCGGTAGAGAAATGAAAGTCCTATATTCACAAATTGAGTAGTGACGTGAGATGGTGCTAAATGGAGAAGCTAAGAGGATAGAAGGAGGATACTTTAGAGGTGATGCTGACAGTTTTGTAAACTGAGTCGAGGGTTTAATCAAGACTGAAGATGCCATTAAATAAGAAATACAGGCCAGCGCACTGAAATTCTCTGGAGAGCTTGTGAAATGCAGATCCTAATGCGGATGGTCTAGCAAGGCGCCAGGGACCCTGCTTTTGAGTAACAAAGTGCTAATAGAAGATGGAAAGGCTTGAATCTGTAGGAAATACATTTTTTCTTGTAAGACCCCAGGAATGGGAAGGAGTTGGGCTAGGAAGACAGATATTTAGACAAAGAGAAGAGTATTCCATTCTCATGTGGACTGTACAGGTAAAAAAAATAAATAAATAAAATTAAAAAGGGTCACCCTTTTTTTTAAGATTTTATTTATTTGACAGAGAGAGAGAGGGAGAGATCACAAGCAGGCAGAAAGGCAGGCAGAGAGGGAGGGGAGAAAGCAGGCTCCCCGCCAAGTACAGGGCCCAATGCAGGGCTCAATACCAGGACCATGACCCTAGCTGAAGGCAGAGCCAACCCACTGAGCCACTCAGGCACCCTGGGGTCACCATTTTTTGACGATTGAAGATGATGGGACTGGAGGAAAAGAGTAATAGGGGAGGGACGCCTGGGCAGCTCAGTTGGTTAATTGTCTGCTTTCGGTTCGGGTCATGATCTCAAGGTCCTGAGATGGAGTCCTGCATTGGGCCACCTGCTCAGCAGGGAGCTTGCTTCTCCCTTTGTCTGCCCTTGCCCCTGCTTGTACTCTCTCTCTTTCTGATGAATAAATAAGTAAATTCTTAAAAAAAAAAAAAAAGTAGTAGGGGAAAGGAACAGGTTTAGAATAGTTACAAAGAATGACTAAATTGATCATTAATTGTGTCCTAACAGTGAAGGCCTCACCAAGTTTAGATAGATAAGGTTTTTTTCTTGTCTCATCTTGTCTTGTCTTTTCTTTTCTGTTTTCTCTTCTTTCTGCCTTCCTTCCTTCCTTCCTCCCTCTCCCTTCCTTCTTTTCTTTTCTTTTCTCTTTTCTTTGCTTTTCTCTTCTTTACTTTTCTTTTCTTTCAAGATTTATTATATTTGAGAGAGTGTGTGCCCATAAATGGGAGGGGCAGATGGAGAGGTAAAGAGAATCTCAAGTAAGCTCTATGCTGAGTGTGGAGCCCAACAAGGGCTCAGTCTCACCACCCTGAGACTAAGACCTGAGCCAAAACCAGGAGTCTAATGATTAACTGACTGCACCAGCCAGGTGCCCCAGATAGGGTTTCTTTGAACCACACCACACACTTACCAAAGCAAAGGATCATAAGCTCCTGCCCTTAAAAATATAACACACACACAAGCTTTAGGTGAGGAGGGGGGATGCTGTGCCAGCAATTAGATATTACTGTGGAATTTTATCTTCCAGAGATGCTGCAGCAGCCCAGAATTTGCAGCTGGAGAGCAAGCTACATAGACCAGTTAGACAAGGGGACTACATTATTTGTGTAGTTTTTAGGGCTTGTGAAATGGAACTACAAATACCATTTTTATTTATTTATTAATTTTTTTACCCTAGGTTTCATGGGATGTGATTTTAGGACACTTTATATCATGGTGAAAGGCATGACATGACTCCTTTCCCTCTTCAGGGAAGGTTGAAGGAAGTCTGTTGAATGAGAGGATTTAAAATGCATTTTATTATTCTCAAGCATTTTATCTCTCATTGCAGGCTCTTTGGCAGGTAGTTAAGACTCCATGCAAATCATTTTAAAATAAAGAGTCTTCATACACTCACTGACTGTGTAGTGTGCAAGCTTCTGAATACAGCTTGGTGTCATTTTCTAATAAAATGAGACAGAATATGGTGCTGGCTGAACCTTAGGCTGAACAGAATTCAGACATAGCAGTTTTTCCATGCCTATAGCATGCAGTGTGTAATTTCTGAAAAAAAAAAAAAACTTTTCTCTAGACAAACAGAGGTGCCTAATGTATAAAGAAATTTATTATTAGGTAGTCATCTTAGGTTTCTTCTAACTTGTGCAGAGCACAATAAATAAGTGAATAGATGTTAAATATTTCTAACAGAAATTTCCATCATTAACTCTTTCATTATATACTGATTGATTGCACTGTGTGTTTTTTTTCTGTTAATACTTAGGTAAATAAAATACAGTTCCTTTCCAAGTAGTTCACAATCTATTGAGGGGGCAGCAAGGAAAAGTGTACAGCAATGTAACAAATGATATGTTAAAGACAAATACTAGGAAATAATTCTTCCACATCAGAAGACATTTCCTTGGATGGCCAAATCTGCCGGTAACATAGAAGTATTTTATCAATGAAAAAGTGTTTATCACCAAAAAATATGTTGTTGGGACACTTTTTGAAGTATCTAAAAAGTATCAAAATTGTATATTGACTGAAACCAGTTTATTGTCTAATGGGTAGTATGGAATTTATTTTACTGGGAAAGGCTTATTTGTTGCAACTGTATACAAAATATATTAAATAAGACATAGTTATTTAAATTTAAAAATACATGCTGCCTTATTTTGTATATACAAGATGAATTTTCAAATGGATTGTGATTTAAGTGTTAAAGAAAATAACACCATGAAAGAACATGAAGATAAAATTGAATCTTTTTTTTTTTTTTACTTTTTTTCTGAAGAGGACATTCTAAGGGAAATGTGGCAGAAAAATTATGATAAAATGAATGTCTTGATAAAATTTAACATTCTGCAGTATAAAAACAGCATTAAAGCTGGCAACCTGAGGCAAATATCTTTGCAGCAAATAAGATAAGTACTAGTTTTAATAATTCATAAAAATATACTTGAAATCAAAAATCAAAGATGTACAACCTAATGGGACAGAAAAGAAATATATGAAACAGGGAACATATAAGCATGCAAACAGAAATGACAAATGGACACCCTTATTCCAGGTGTGGAACATTAGAAGAATCAAATGTGAATTTTCCCTCAAGTAGTTATAAAAGGTCATTCACAAGGCTAGGAAGATCTAGAAATATAGGCACCTTCATCCACCCTGGGGTGGGGCAGGAGGGAGGGATATCCTTTAAGAGAAATTTGGTAAAAATCAAGAAAAAAGTTGACCCAGAAATTTCACTTCTAGGAATTTATCCTTCATATCTACTTATATATATTCATAATAATAATGCTCTAATGCTCATTACAATAATAAAATAACAAGGCTTTGTAAGCAATCTAATAGACATCAAATGGGAACTAGTTAAATTGTCACATGTCCATAAGACAATATTATATAAGTATTAAAGGTCATAATGTAAATTTATATATATTGATTTGGAATTATATTGAAGATGTATAGATATAAACACAAAATGTCAGAATACCTTTATAAAATTCTCTCATTCATTTTTAAAAAGTTATATATGCCCTTGTATTAGGTTTAACATTATAAAACTACTGACAGTTGACTTTTTGACTCATAAGAATGGCAATTTCAGAGAGTTCAGCCTAATGTATAAAAGACATTTCTGGAAAGATATTCAGGAAAGTGGTAATGCTGTTTGCCCCTGGGGAAAAGAAGAATCTAATGTAGAAGGCAGGTACAATTATAAACTTTTAACTAAGTTCATGTGTTACTCATCAGCTGAAAAACTGATGAAAATTTTCAAACTTTAAAGAACTTAAAATAGATAACCACATTACCTAATGAAAAAAATTAAACTATTATTTTTTTAACATACTCTCTATCACCTGAATGATGGAAGTACTTATGATTTCTTACTTTTCTCTGTTAGTGGTAACACCCATACTGGGAATTCCTCCAAAGCAAGTTTTAATATGGTTTCATCCAAAAGAAAAACAAATTTGAAATAGAAAAGTATTAAAGAAATGTATAGATATCCACTGTAGGTTTTCTTGAGTGTCCTAAGAAATGGAAATCATCAAATAAAACACAGTAAAACATAATAAGACCATGTTTCCCCCACATCTCTTTCCTAAAGAATGACTCCTCTCCTCTGCACCCCAAATACCTAGTAACCCATAATCCTTTCTTCTCCTAATTTCCTTTTACTTCAATCAGCCCTCATAAGGCACTTGCCCAGGCCTTGGTTTCTGTCATTATGGCTGAGCCCTCATTGGTGTCTGTCCAGCAAGGGCCTGAAGGCCCACTGGGTATGAAGTGCTCCTTCCCTAGTGGTCATGGAGGAGGAAAATGATAAACCTTAAGACAACCCCCCATTTTTTCACCACAGTATGCACCAAACACCTATTTTATAGCAATTCCATTAAATGAAAACATATCAAGATGATCTCTTTAAATTTTAAGTTAGAATATGCTATAAGATCTCATAACAGAAAGAAAGGAAGGGAGGAAGGGAGGAAGGAAGGGGGGAAGGAAAACAATTTTATTCAATTTCCTTATCTCCCTTGATCTGGACTTGGTAATAGTTCATGTAATCAACTAAAAATCTTGAAAAATAATAGGTGGCACTTTTAGATCTGTCAAAGATAAACCAGACTACATCAGATGATTTAATTCTTTTCCTTCTTTCATTTGAGTTACCAAAAAAGGATCATTGACTAATAATAAACCTACCCAAACCAGCTGAACATTTTTTTAAAGATTTTATTTATTTATTTGACAGAGATCACAAGTAGGCAGAGAGGCAGGCAGAGAGAGAGGAGGGGAAGCAGGCTCCCTATTAAGCAGAGAGCCCGATGCGGGGCTCAATCCCAGGACCCTAGGATCATGACCTGAGCCGAAGGCAGAGGCTTTAACCCACTGAGCCACCCAGGTGCCCCACCAGCTGAACATTTTTGAGAAGGGTAGTTATTCTAAATAGTAAGTATTTTCTTATTTTGAGTAGATGATTTTCTTTTTTCTCCTTCCCTTACTTGGCTTTTTTAGATGTCAATATTATTTTCAAGTTAGTGAATTAATTTGGATTTTAATCTTAGAAATGAATTGGTTGGTAGCCCATGGTAGTACCCTAATGCAAATTAGAAAAAGATATCTCTTCTGAAAAGACAAAGCTGTATTTCCTATAACTTGATGGACTAGATACTAGCCTGTATTCACTTTGTGCTTAGAAGCACATGTGCAGGAAACAGTAGTACATGATAGGCTGGCAATGGGTTATACATATGAGGATTGGGTGAAAAATATAAGATGGAAGATTTTTAATGTATAAAAGGCATACCAAAAAAAAGCAAATATTTTAAATGTAATAAAATTACAAAATCTGAGGATTTTTACTTCCAGCCAAGATGTCATGACAAAGACCAGATTTACCCATGTGCTGGAAGCAACCAAAGGATAGGAAAACATGGGAAAAAAATGGCTGACATGACACAAAAGATCAGGCAACAAAAGTCCACAATCCTAAGATATGGGACATTAATGAAGGAAACTGTGTGATTGCCCCAGCTTACTATCCTGAGGAAATGTCCTGGGTTTGGCTCAGCAAAGAAATGAGATGGAGACTAGTGGATGCCCTGAGCTGAAGAGACAGAGTCAAAAGTCCACAGAGATCAACAGAGAGCTATGGTTTGCAGAGCAGAGGACTAAAAAGAAGAGCACTGCACAAAGAGGAAACTGCAGTGACCTCTGGAGGGCTGTTCTTAATTATTCAACTGAGCATGATCAACACATGAGTGTGAGTAAACTGTCCAGGGTCGGGGAAAAAAAATAGAAGATGAAAAAGTGCTTGGACACACTCGCAGGGCCAAGGACAGTGCTATTCGCATGGAAAACCATCAATGTCGCAGGATATTGTAATAGGGTAGAGTGAACTACCCAGTGTTTCTTGTTTTTAGTAGGAGGGATAATTAGCCCTAGACCAAACAATGGTCCTGCCCAACAAATACAAAAATTAAGATCCAAAGGATGAAACAATTTCTAAGTAACCTAAGTGCATTTCAGAATAATGTTCAAGAATATTTCTAGAGATTCAAAATATCATCATCCAAAATGATAAAAAATTCACAATATCTGGCATATAATCAAAAGTTGCTAAGTATACACAAAAAAGGCAAGAAAATGTGACTCATATGAAGAGAAAAAACAACCTGTCAAATCTACCCTAACCTGACATAGATGTTAGAATTAACAAATAAGGACACTGATAGTTATTAATACTGTCAACTTCTAATTCTGTACCTGGCAAAAGTAATTTCCAAAATTGAATGTCAGATTAAGATTTTTCAGACATAAAGAAGCTGAAAGTTTTATCAGCATCAGATACATTCAAGAAATGTTAAAGTAAATCCTTCAAGTGAAAAGTAATTATACTAGAGAGAAGTATGGATCTATAGAAAGGAATAATGAATATGGCAAATGGTAATCACATGGATAAATATATGATTTTTAAAATTAATTAAATCTCTTTAAGAGATTGTTGATTTTTTTTTTTACTTTATTTAAGCTTTATTTAAACATATGATGTAACCCCACCACCCTCACCCAACCCCTCTTCCCCCCACCCCCCTCAGTTTGTTTTATGACATTAAGAGTCTCTTTTGGTTTTTCTCCCTCCCGATCCCATCTTCTTTCATTTTTACTTTTCCTACCACCTTAACTCCCACCCCCGATGCATCTCCACTTCCTCATATAAGGGAGATCATGTGGTAGTTGTCTTTCTCCAGTTGACTTATTTCGCTAAGCATAATACGCTCTAGTTCCATCCATGTCATCGCAAATGGTAAGATTTCATTTCTTTTGATGGCTGCATAGTATTCCATCGTATATATATACCACATCTTCTTTATCCATTCAAGAGATTGTTGATTTTTAAACAAAAAATATAACAATGTGTTATGGGCTTTAAAATATATGTAGAGATAAAAATGTATGAACAATAGCAAAAAATTTAGTAGGAAAGACATGGAATTATACTATTAATAGTTTATTTTATGTGTAGCAGCAAAGTATCACTTGACAAATTGTTCAGTTAAAGAGATATACCATAAACACTAAAGTAACCAACAGAATAACAGAGTTATAGCTAAGAAGCTTTAAAAAGAAGATAAAATGGAATTTTGAAAAAAAATTGATTCCAAAACAAAGCAGATCAAGAAAGAGGAAGAAAGAACAGATGTGACAAATAGAAAACAAATAATATCATAATAGACCTATTAATATTAATATTATTAATAAACCTAAGCCATATCTTAATTTCATTATATGTAGGTGTTCTAAGTTAATATCCTAAATTAAAAAGAATCATATTTGCAAATTGGATGAGAATACAAAAGCCAACTATCTGCTGTAGACAAGGAACATACTTGAAATATAAAGGCACAAGCAGGTTAAAAGTAAAAATCTTGGAAAAGATACAGAGTGCTAACATTAATCAAAAGAAAGCAGGAGTGACTATATTAATATCTGAAAAAATTAAATTATAGATCAAAGCATATTACCAAGGATAAAAAAATAATTACTTAATGATAAAGAGGTCAATTCATTAAGAGGGCAGGCAATTGTAAATATTTATGCACCTAATGACTGAGCTTCAAAACATATAAAGCAAAAATTTAAGAAACAGCATGGTGAAATAGACCCATTCACAATTACAGTCAGAGATTTTGGCACTATATTTCAGTAATTGATAGAACAAGTAGAGAGAAAATCAGTGAGGATATAGATTTGAACTGCACTATAATTTCACTTAACCTAATTATTCACAAAACACTCTATTAAAAGCAGAATTCACATTCCTTTCACGTGCACGCAGAGCATTTTTCAAGTAGCCCATATTCAGGGCCATAAAACAAGCTTCAATTTATTTAAAGTAATTTAAGCCATACAAAGTATGTTCTCAGAGCACAATAGAATTAAATTATAAATCAGTAAGAGGAGGATCTCTGGAAAATCCTCAAATATTTTGAAACTAAATAATACACATTTGTGTAATAGGTGGGTCAAAGAAGACATCAAAACAGAAATTAGAAAACATTGTGTAATTAGTGAAAATAAAAATGGAGCTATCAAAATGTGTGGCATGTCACTAATAGTAGTGAGAAATTTAAAGTATTGAATGCCTACATTAGAAAAGAAACATATAAAATAAATGACTAGCTTTCATTCTTTTTTTTTTTTTTTTTAGAGAGAAGGAGAGAGAGAATCTTTTTTCTTTTTTTTTAAGATTTTTTTAAATTTATTTATTTGGCAGACAGAGGTCACAAGCAGGCAGAGAGAAAGGAGGAAGCAGGCTCCCTGCTGAGCAGAGAGCCCGATGTGGGACTCCATCCCAGGACCCTGGGATCATGACCCGAGATGAAGGCAGAGGCTTTAACCCACTGAGACACCCAGGTGCCCCTCTAGCTTTCATTCTTAAAAAAATACTAGAAAAGAAGAACAAACGAAATGCAAATTAAGTAGAAGAAAGGAAATAATAAAGATCAGAGTGGAAATCGGTGAAAAAAGAGAGAAAAAGCAGAGAAAATCAAGGAAAGTAAAAGCTGATTTTTAGATCAATAAAACTGATCTGATTAGAAAAAGAAAAGCAAATTTTCGATGTCAGAAATGAAAGCTATGAAAATGCTATATATTGCTATAGGCATTAAAAAGGCTATGAGAAATATTATGACAATATTATGCCAGTGCATTTGAAAACTTAGGTGAAATGTTCAAATACTTTAAAAAGCGCAAATCACCAAATTCTTCATGGGAAAAACACATGATGTAAATATTAAAATATTTGTAAAAGAAATTGAATATGCAGTTAACTACTTTAGACAAAGAAAACTCTAGGATCTGATAGTTTACTTTTGAAGTATACCAAACATTTAATGAAAAAATATATATATACTGATTCTATATAAACTATTCCATAGTATTTAAAAGACAGGGATATTTTCTTCCTTTTTAAAATTTAAATTCAATTAATTAATATATGGTATATTATCAGTTTCAGAGGTAGACTTCAGTGATTCATCAGTCTTATATGATACCCAGTGCTCATTACATCATGTGCCTTCCTTAATATCCAGCATCCAGTTACCCCATTCCCCCAAACTCCTGTCGTCCAGCAGCCCTCAGATTGTTTCCTGTGATTAAGACTCTCTTACTGTTTGTTTCCCTCTCTGATTTCATCTTGTTTTGTTTTTTCATCCCTTCTCCTATGATGCTGTTTTATTTCTTAAATTCCACATATGACTGAGATCATGTGATCATTGTCTTTCTCTGACTGAATTACTTTGCTTAGCATAACACTCTCCAGTTCCATCCATGTAATTGCAAATGGCAAGATTTCATAATTTTGATGGTTGAGTAGTTCCATTGTAGATACATATCATATCTTCTTTATCCATTCATCTGTTGATGAACTCTTCATCAGTAACATCTGAACTCTTTCCATAGTTTGGCTATTGTGGACATTGCTGCTATTCACATTGGGGTGCAGGTGCCCCTTCGTTTCACTATGTTTGTATCTTTAGTGTAAATACCCAGTAGTGCAATTGCTGGGTCATAGGGTAGTTCTATATATTTTTTTTTAATTTATTTGTCAGAGAGAGTGAGCACAGGCAGACAGAATCAGGCAGACGCAGAGGGAGAAGCAGGCTCCCTGCTAAGCAAGGAGCCCGATGTGGGACTCGATCCCAGGACACTGGGATCATGACCTGAGCCAAAGGCAGCTGCTTAACCAACTGAGCCACCCAGGCGTCCCAGGGTAGTTCTATTTTTAACTCTTTGAGGAACCTCTGTACTGCTTTCCAGAGTCACTACACCAGCTTGCATTCCCACCAACAGTGTAGGAGGGTTCCCCTTTCTCAGCATCCTCACCAATGTCTGTCATTTTTTAACTTGTTGATTTTAGCCATTCTGACTGGTTTGAGGTATTCTTGAGAACAAGGACCATGTCAGACTTATCTGGGGATCTTCAGGGGGCATAGCAGCAATCACTGGGCAAGCAGTAGCAGCAGCTCAATGAAAATTTTTGTTTTGATTCAGCTGAAAATTCTGTTTACATTTAATTGTCCTCAGACAATTACAGGAGTTATAGGAAGGAGGATCTCTACAGCTTACACAACTGTGTGTGTGTGTGTGTGTTGGGGATGGGTTCAATAATTTAAAGTCCCTATGCAGAGTTAGGGCCATATAGCTGGTGTATTTAGGAATGTAGGTCTGAGAGAGTCATAATGACCTATTGAGGTGGTATGGAAATGAATAAATTGCAAACCCAAACAGTTCACACACACTCACTAAATGCTTGTCTGCAAAAAGAAGCAAGAAGAGGTGATCCAGATAAGAGCATGAAACAGGGACCTCTGGGTCATTAAAGCTGCATGTCTTTAACTAACAGACAGAGATGTATAGAAAGTTTATCAGCAATTGGGGCTAGGTTTTCCATCTGCTGAGGGGGGTGTTTTATGGAGAGTGTGGAGGATAAGTACCCTCTCTTTTCTACACCCTTGTTAAATCAGGTTCTTAAAAGCCAGGGAAGAGAACACAAAGCCAAATGTGGCTAATGTTGCTGGCAATATTGATGTCATGTTGGCTGTACTTACCTAGTCCTGTTTCTAAAATAATAAACTGGCATTCTTAGCTGCTGTGGCTATCTCTTCTCTTTTCTTTCATTTCTTTTATTATTTTTTTGAAGTGACTTTGATATGTGAATGCAGAGGAACACATGAAGTGGGGTGAGGGGTGGCAACGGGTACCCTGCAGGTTAGTTGTCTGTCAGACATAATCGCACTCTGCTTTAGAAAATGTTGAAAGCCACCAGCAAGGCTCTAAAAGACATTTTTTTTGAATCACAAATACACACAAACCGCTTCACAAATTTTGTTTATAATTAATAGGAGGCCTGGGGTATCCTAACCTCTAAAAGACACATAGACACAAAGCCAGTCATTGAAATCATCAAGCTGCTTGTCTCAACTACTCAAGGAAACAGCTTCAACTCTCAGTGTCAGAGACATCAGTCACAGCTCAAATGGCTATATAATGTTTCAGAAAAGTCCACCTGAAAGTATAGGGCAAGGAAATTGACAGATGCAGAGAGCCAATGTCCCCACTGCCACCTTAAAACTTTCATATATGCTCTCAAGTTTAAGCTTATCCCATCGCTGGGAGGAAACCTATCATTTTGATACTCATAATGTGGCCAAAGATGTTAGATAGAATAGAGGTATATTTCCTTCTCATATACAGACAACATAAGGACCTGAGGTAAGAGTCCAGAGCAAGTATGAGAGTTCCACAAAGTCAGTGGGGCCACAAGCACCTTTTACTTTATGTCTTGCCTCTCTAGCACATAACTTCCACCTCAGGGTCACAAGATAGCCATTAAAGCTCCAGCTATCACATCCGCATCCCCAGAAGAATGAAAGAATAAGATGGGGTGAGAAGAGCTTTCCTTGAAGCCCCATGTCATTACTTCTATCTATAATTTCTTAGTTGTACTCATTGTCATTCCAAATGAAATACCATGCTCTCTTACCAAACAAGAGGAGAGAAGGATATTGGATAAATTACTAGCAATCTCTAGTGATGTAGGAATAACTATTCAAATTAAAAACTGAGTTTCCTTGGGTGCCTGGGTGGCTCAGTTGTTTAAGCAGCAGACTCTTGATTCCAGCCCAGGTCATGATCTCAGGGTACTAGATTCAAGCCCTGCAGCAGATTCCATGCTCAGCGGGAAGTCTGCTTCAGGATTTTCTGTCTTCCTCTTCCTCTCTCCCTGCTCTGTCTCTCCCTCTCTCTCTTTCTCTCAAATACACAAATAAATAAATCTTAATAAAAAACAACAACAACTGAGTTTCCAAGAGATAAATGAACTGAACCAAGGTCATGAATGGTGATAGTTTTTCCTGTCCAATTAGGATGTGGACCAAAGAGCTTGAGCAGGGACTGAGCCAGACTGAGCCGGGGACTGAGATTTGTTTGAGCCCATCTGTCATTGGTTTTGCCAGGTGTTGAATTGCATAAGTCAACTAGAATTAAAATTGGCATAGGAGAAGAACAAAAAAAGCTGGTGTGTACAGAGAGTCTGAAAAGGGCTGTGTGGAGCAGGGATGTGAAGAAAAACTATAAGCTATTGGGATATCTTTTCCATGACCATGCATCTGAGCCTCACGTCTTAAAGGGAGTTGGTAGAAGGTGAATGGAAATTCTGGGTGCTAATGTGGACAGCCTCATTCAACATGCAGTGGGAAAGATGTTGACTTTTTGAAAACCCAGTGAAATCTTTAAGGATGTCAACAGCTTGCCAAGTGTTTGCAGGTTTAGGAAGATGTGTTCTTACCAAGGGAGGATATTAGCACTGTCACCACAAATATTAGAAATGTGGGGTCTATGTGAAGATACTCGAGGCTGCCAACACTCTATCTCATGCTCCAGGGTACCACCAGTGGTAGGTACATGTATAGCCAGCCTTCCATACCCAAATCCTATCTGGACTTTGAAAAATCAATGGTTAGAGGTGTTTCTGGGGCCAGGAAATACATCCAAGCCTACTGACCTGCTACGTCACTGACCTGAGTGAATGTAAGATTTCTCTGGAAGTTCTCAGGTCATCGATCTGGTCAGCCTTGTGCTGATCTACAGCATGCCTCCTGCCTGGGGCTGCTCTGCCTGGGGTGGAACTGGAAAAGCACCCCGTGTACAATGGCATATTTACATGTCAAGTCTACTTTTCCCTTAACCCTTAACTTCTCTTACAACCACACTTCTAAATGAGTTTTTTATTGCCATAATGTATATCATCACACAAAAGCAATTGTACTGGAGCTACTTCAATCTTTGGGCTGGTAAGTGTTATAAATTATATTATAAACTTTTTTTGTAAAGATTTTATTTATTTATTTGACAGACGGAGATCACAATTAGGCAGAGGCAGGCAGAGAGAGAGAAAGGGAAGCAGACTCCCCGCTGAGCAGAGAGCCCGATGCGGGGCTCGATCCCAGGACCCTGAGATCATGACCTGAGCCGAAGGCAGAGGCTTTAACCCACTGAGCCACCCAAACGCCCCATATTATAAAGTTTTTGTCATTATTCTTTCCACTGCCACCTCTCCTCCGTGTATTCTCATCCCATCCATCAGTCCTTTTAAGTACTAGACGAAAACACTGCCAATAAATCCTGTAACCTATGAAGCATTTGAGATACACACTCCCAAGCTTGCTTTTTCATCAGTAGTGGATTAGTAACAATTTGCTAATGAAGATTTTCTTTTAATTATTGGGGAAAAGGCATTCCTTAATTAATGGAAAGGAGGATTGGTTTCATCCAGATTAATTATTGCTGGGAATGTGGCCCAAGCCCACTAGGCATAAGCTATTTAAAGTGAGCATATTAGCAACAAAGTTAAGCAGCTTGGGGTTTAGTCTTAATAAGGTGGACCATGGTAATTAAGTTGGGGTTTATGGACAGATGGTCTTTAGGGGGCCCAGGAACTCATAAAGTTTGATATAATCTCTTCCATAACTTTCCAACCTTCTCAATAGGGTATATGATGGACATGTATAAGCAGTAGTCTCAAGGGTCACCATCACCTTGGGGGCCCCCAGCACATATCTGTGCTCTCTCCCCATGACAGTCATCAGTCATGGTCAGAACCATTTGTCAAGGGAGCCAAAGCCGAGTTGGAGAGACACCTGAGACTCACACCACCTGTTCTCTCTATTCATGTTTCATTGGAGAATATTCACTGTGTTCGTAGCATATCCTGGTTTCCATCAGTCCTCTGCAGCTCGTGAGCCATATTTTCTAGCTGCTTCCCTGACCCTTCACTCCCTTTTCTTCCTCACAAAGTCACGCACTATGATATCTGACATTGTGCCTCCATATTTCATAGATATCTTCCACTCACATCTTCAGCCATTGTTTTCCCTCAGTATCCGCTCCACCTCCTCACCTTCCTAAAACCTGACTATGCACTGTGGACTCTCCTTCTCCAGGGAAAGATTCTGTTGACAATTTTTATGTTCTTTCCCCATACGCCTTGTGGTCTGAAAGTGGATTTTGTGTCCTGCTGCTTACCCACTCCCTTTATGATAGCATTTACTTCTTCAGTTCTTGAAGAGCAAAATATTATCCTTTGTGATACAATATAGCACAAGTAATCCTATCCTTATTATTGCCAACTAAAGGATTTTTCACATCCAATATTTTATTAAAATGTTGCCATTACTCTGATTCTACACCAGAACCTTGACAGACTCCTCTCCAACGTTTGTTTTTTTGTGTGTTGTTTTTTTTTTTCCTTCACACTCCCATCATATCCACCCACTTGCATCATCACACCTTGGGCCAAATTGTCACCTCTATATTTATTCAACTGCTCTGCTTTCAGAAAACCTCATCTCACCCTGACTGGCTTATTCAGTTACACCCACCTTGACCTGCTTTTATTAGCCTCAGTAAGCATCTCTAGTTCCTTGATTCCTTCTTTTGCCGACCAGACCAGTAGCCCTAATGTTTTCATTTTCTCCCTTATCCCCTTTAATTCCTGAGCCCATCAAAACAATAGTGTCAGTGTATCTCCATATACAGTGTGAAGGCCATGTTTGAGCACTCATCTCCCTTGAAACCTCAGTGATATTTTACCATGGTGAACCCACCCTCTCTCTGTTGTGCCTTTCTTTTCCTCTAGGCATCACTGGTGTTATACTCTGTTGGCTTTCATCCCACTTTCATCCCATTTTCCCATCCCATCCCATCCCATTTTCATCCTAGGTCCTTCTTTGTGGCCATAACTTCAAGTTCAGCTGCCGCTTCTCTGTCATTACATGGTAGAGTCCTCCGTGATATTCTTTCAGCATCTATGTGCCCAAGATTTTCAGTCTTTACATAGAGCTTAAGCTTTCCTGTTTGGTCTAGTTTTCCTTCACTTCTTCCCTTGAATGTCTCAATGGCACATTAACTTCAGCCTCCTGAATTGACATCCCAGTTACCCCCACTGAAGCTGGTTATCTTCCATTGTTCATCTCTCAACATAACACACTGTCCCCATCAACTTCAGCAGGCAAAACCCCGAGCCTCTTCTCCAACACTACTTGCTCCCTTACTTGCCATTTGTAAAATTTGACTTCATGTCTGTCAGATCCATCCATTTCCTTTTATCTTTGCTTCCACCATAATAGCCAAAGTTACCCTTTATAGTTTGGTGGACTAACACTGAATAATGTCCAATGTGGTACTGCCCTTTGTTTAATCCTTTTAATCATCATCCTACTGCAGCTAATGTTCTTTTCAACCCTACACAGCCTGTTTGATGTGTACCTCAAGCCATCACCCTTCACCCTGCACCGTTAAAACACATCAGTGGCTTCCTGTTACTCCGTTGCATTTCCAGAGGCAAATTATTCTCAATACTCCAGTCATGCGCTCATTCTTTTTTTCACTTGAATATGCAAATAAATATTTGTGGACTGGCTTAACAAATATGCAATACATAATAAATGTGTAGTTTAAGTGAGGCTCTTGCAAATCGTATGAAACTTTTATGCAACAGTGACTCTAAACAGACATTTTTAACATAGCTAGGAGGTTCAACAGTGGCAGATTTTAGTAAAAAAGTAGGAGAGTTCTGGGCTTCTGGCTTGAGTCCAGAGCAGAATACGCCTGCCCTTCTGTCCAGTCTGCTCACCTTGGGTTCCAGCGCTGACGTGGAAAAGAGGAACTGCATTCCTATGAACTCAGGAGTGGTCAAAGCATAGCCTAAGGCCCAAAGGAAGTTGGCAGACTTCTCATGGCCAATTCCTTTCTTTGTGGCACAGAGATTTTTGTCTTTCTACCAAAAACATGCATCAGCCCCGAGGCAATATCAAGGTTTTGAGTATAAACACAGTCCAAATATGGCCCTTAAATGCCTCAGGTCCATGGCATACATGAAGAATGCTGTCCCCCCCCACAAGCGGCAGGACCGATGAGCTGATGCTAAAGTTGCTTTCCAACTGTGACTTAGATTTCTTAGCAGTAGACACCTTAGTCTATGTGTCGATGGCCTCTAACAAGCTTTTTCATGTGAGACTCAAAATACTTTAACCCTAAGTGCCATTTTTGTCTAGCTCATTAGCCTGAGAGAATCTCAAAAGAAGAGGCAAATAAAATTTTTTTAGAAAGGGAAACTTGAGAAAGTATATTAACCAAGGGCCTGTGGCACCTGGGCCAGGCAGCATCTGTCTTGATACTTGAGAAGATCAGAATGCTATTATGTACCTGCTTTACACCATTGCTCTGAACTTGGGAAGACAGACCTCAGAGTCATTGACAAGCTTAATGGTTCAACTAAGTCCTCATTCATCTCAAGAATGACTCACAAGTGGCATTATGGTTGGGACATCCCAGGTAATTTAACATTTATATGTATATAGGTGTACACACACACACACACACACACACACACACACTCAGAGGCAGGAAATTTTAGAGATAAAACTGATAGCTTTCCAAAATTTTGATAAGCATCTACTAATTATAGACAATTGATATGCAATGGAAATACATCAATAAAATTAGTATGGAACTTAAATTTGTAATTTTTTTTTTTTTGGCTCACCACTGCCGTTCTTTATTAGAAATTAAGGAAGTGAAAAATCCAGCCAAATTTTTCTTTTTTTCTTTTCTTCTTTTTTCTGTTTTTCTTTCTCCCTCCTTCCTTCCTTCTTCCTTTTTCCCTCTCCTTTCCTTTCTTTCTTTCTCTTTCTTAAGATTTGTTTGCCTGCTTGCCTTTACTTCCATTTGTAAGCCACTTCAAGGAAGAAGCTAACTTCTTACAGAATGGCTAAAAAACAAACAAACAAACAAAAAAACAAAACAAACAACAACAACAAAAAACAAGTTCTCTGGGAACTCAGAATTGTTTATAATATAGTTGGCTTCAATAGTACTAAAAGGGGCCAAGAATAGCTATCCTAAATGATCCTGGATGTGGCTAATATATTTCATTGTTTGTGTCCACAGTTCTGATTCCATTATATGCCCTGATTCCTAGATTTTTGACATGTTTGATATTTTGTAATCAGTCAGATTATCAAGATACATAAAGATTTGGCCTGGATGTATTGTCTGCATTTTCACTGAGAAGTAATAAGGCTCCATTTTATTAGATAGGACATTTTATTGATAGGCCAAGTTTGCACCAGTTTTAAAATTTCAAGCACTGTGGTCTTAATATCTTGGTATGTCTTCTATTCAGAGTGACTAGAACAAAAAGGAAGTATCTGTAAGTTGGTATTTAAGACCAAGCTCCCATGCTCTGCCTAGATATTGAAAGACCACTGAGCTATTGTCAGTAGCTTTTCCATCCACTGAATAATTCAACCAGGAGAGGAGAGTACTGAGTATCTTTCATGTGCCAGGTGGTCTCAAAGACTCTGGTGACTTAAGGGTGAGTGAAACAAAATTATCCTCTCATAAGTAGAGGGTAGAGAGTATGAATTCGGAAACTATGTCTACTTTGACACCATAGATAGACTCTATGATCTGGTGGCAGTTAAGCATCATGCTGTTGGTGAAGGGTACAGAACTGGAAGGACATGAGTTTCAGGCTGAGCTGTGTTGTTTCCCATCTGTGAACTGTTCTTTCAATAAGCCAAGTGTTCACGAAATTGACCTGGCTCCCTTTTCTCTTCTTCATCTTCCCTCAACACCACCACCTATAAATTGCCATGACATCAGATATTGGTGTTACTAGAATCAAGGAGGTCTTGTACGCCCAGATATGTAATATTGCAGATCAAAAGTCCAGCATTGTATAAATATGAAAGAGTAATTCTGGAGATTAAGTATGAATAAAAATGAAAACAAATAACTTGGTCTATCACTTATGATAGAAATAATAGTAGCAATAGTAATCAGGAATAATAAGTTAAAGTTGTTGTGAAATTGAGATATTTGGAAATTAATCCCACTAATAGGCATTATTTGTCTTGGAGGCAATATACAACTTTCTAGTGATCATGATTTTCTTGAGTTGAACAAAGAGTGAACTTTTGGTACTTTATTTTCCTGGTTCTTCAGTTTAATTTTGCTACACAAACTCCCTACCAATTCTGGTTTATTTACTTCAGAACTCCAGAGTTCCCTGGCAATTTGTAGTGGTGAGATTTTATGCGACTGCTAGAAGGCAAATTCTGAAACCTAAAGAAACTTTGCCATTGGCAGAAATGGCCCCCATGAGACACACTTATCAAAACTGTGAAACAAGAATCAAAAGATTGGAATATATGGCTTCTTACATTTTTACCCCTTTTGGAGCCCAGGTGATGAGAGGAGGCTTTTCCAATTAAAGATTAATTGACTGAGTTACTTTGTCAGGATGGTCACAGAATTTTTTAAAATTATTATCTTCACTTTCCAAAGGCATCAAGACAACCTTTCTTTTGGTGATTGGAAAAATCTTGTGTCACTCATCCTCCCTGCTTTCTTTCCTCCACCCATCCATCATTTCTTCCCACTCTTGTTTCTCATTATTCACTAGTCTTCTTTCTCTCTGTCTGTGCTCTGGTTTTTCATATCTTTTTATGTCTTTCTATCTTTATGTTTCTTTCACAAATAAGTAAAATGCTTCTTAGCCCCAACTCTAGTACTCAGAGCACAAACACATATAAACCCAAATACACAGAAATAAAGACACATAGAACACAAACACACACACAGTACACACACACACACACACACACACACACACACACACACTATAGACTCACCCAAAATAGCATATAAATTGTTAGAGATGGGATAATTCTTGTCATTATTAGTTAATCTGGGAATCCTTGCTCTCTAGTTCTGTGTCCTTTTTCTGTACTCAGAAGGGCAAGCATAGTTGTAGAGAGTTGAGATAGAATACCTATTGTTCCCGGGGTGCCTTAGTAGCTCAGTTGGTTAAGCATCCAACTCTTAGTTTCAGCTCAGGTCATGAACTCATGGGTTATGAGACTGAGCCCTGTGTCTGGCTTTGTGCTCAGTGGGGAGTCTGCTTGAATATTCTCTCCCTCTCCTCCTGCTCCTCCCCCAGCTCATGCATACACATTCTCTCTGTCTCTTTCTCTCTCAAATAAATAAACTTTAAAAAAAAAAAAAGAATACCTATTGTTCCTGAAACCTGCAGAAAGTTCTCCAACTCCCACTATGTGGTTTCCATCACTATCTTTCTCCCTCAGCTTATTTGTCTAGCAATAATATTAAAAAACATATTCAGTATAAAACGGAAGAGAAACATAAGGTCATAAGCTTCAGGACCCACAAAACAGAGATTTACCCTTGTGGATCTTAAAGCTTATACAATTCTGTGGCCCTTTTAAAGAAAAGAATACAAATTTACAGGCATTAAAAAAAAAAAAAGAATTTACAAGTAGTTACTGGAGATTTGGTGATCCAGGTCTCCTTTTTGTACTTTTTGTATGCAAAGTATTGAAAAAATAATTACATCAAAGTTTCCTGATTGCAATCTAGCTTCTTTTCTCCATCCAGAATACTCTGCATTTCCCATCAACCCCCAGCATCCCCAGGGGATCATGCAGGAGAGGGGGCCCTGAAGGTTCAGCTTCATTCTCTGCCCTGTAATTTTCATGGGGAGTATGTCCAAGTTCCAGGTTCCTTCTTAGTTGGAACGTGACTTGGTTTTGTGAAGTCTGAGGTCACAGCCTCCCCCGTCAGTTTGTCAGATCAGTTTCTTGCCATTCCATGGACCACATGCCCTGGAGTCCTCATCAGTGCCTTGCAAACCTATCATCCTTCAGTGCCTTGGACCCTTAAAGCATCTGCAACACCTGGGACTTCTGTATCTCACTCTCAATAAGCCACATTGTTACAGAAGAATTAGCCTGTGACTGGATCTCTATCCTTGATGGTGTCAGTCCCATTGGTTGTGATACCTTAACATGGTCTAAAAAGCCAGAACATAATGGTCAGTTTTTATGAAAAGAGGGATTAAGTGATTTCAGGACCTGCCCAGAGTAAGCATCCTTGGCTGCCAGTTCAGCAACACGTTGCCTTGAGAACTTCAGCCTGGCCTGAATTTATTACTTTAGCACTCCAAGGACCACTGGGAGTGCAGGGAGCAGTGCTTGGTGAGTCTCATACTTTGAGAGCTCTGCTGTACAGAGTGCAGAGTTGGTACATGGGGTTGCACAGATCTGAGTTCAGAGTTCTAATCCTGACCCTGTCACTCATTGCCTGTGTGACCTGAGGCACATGCCTGAGCTTCTCTCATCCTTATTTTCTCTTTTGTAAAATAGAGTTAATGACCTTTCAAAAATAGTGGAGGATCTGATCACTGACAGTGAAGCAACTCAGATGAAGTAATATACCTATTCACAGGTAAAACTGGCATGAGAAACACTGGTACCACGTGCTGATTGCTTAACAAGATCAGTTGGGAAATAATGATTAGACAGCACCCAAAAATAAATTGAAGATACACTGCCATCCATGTAACCTAGGTAAAATTTTGATTCACTTAATTAGCATAATTAAATGAGTGTGGTCGCTCTTTGCTCAGCCCTCCTCTGTTCTTCATTCTCTCTGTCTACCCCATATCCAAATGGGTATGTTCCCCAATGTTCAGACCTGAATTCCTCTGTTTTCTTCCCATATATTTTATCCTCACATGTATCTAGTATTAGCAATGCTTGCAGATTTGTATTTCTAGGTTAAGCCTCTATCTTATGCCTTAGCCTGCATCTCTAGGTAATGACTTCCTTTCTGCCCTCTCCCTCGGTCTACATAGTTTGCATATTGCCCATCAAACTCAGTATATGAATGTGTAAAATATGGAAAAATGACATAGGAAAATTAGACACTTTCTTTGAGTCAGTGAAAACTGAGCTGACATAGAAAGGAGCAGACAATGGCCAGGTGATAAGGATAAGAAAGAAGATACTTGGAATTAGAAGTGACAGAGACTGCTGAGAGATCAAATATGAGAGCAAAGGAAAGTTAAGGGGCCAAGATGATTTCTGGGTTTTGGTTCAAACACTATATAGGCAGTAGTGAGCTAACTGAGGCAAGGCATACTGGAGGCAATCGAAGGATTTTTGGGGTATGGATGGGGTGGGGTTGCATCAGCTGTGAATCCCCATTTGGCATCCAGACAGGTTGAGTTTGGGATAACTTTGAGATATCTACATGAAGATCCCAACTACAGAGTGTGGATCATAAAGGACAGGTCATTACTGAAAATATTATCATATGATTCCTTTTAAAATTGGTGAGAGTAAAGCTGGAGACATGAATGCAAATGTTTAAAAAGAAAGAATATAGAGACAGAAGAGAAAAAGCCTAGGACCAGGACTGAACTTTGGAACTTTAACAATAAGGCTTGAGTTTAGGAGAATGATGTGATCAATGGAACATAAAAGATGGCTTCGTGGTGACTGGTGATCATTAGGTTGGCATACAATTGACCAAACTAGGAATGAAAGAACACTCATCAGATATAATACCAAAGCAATACCTATAAATTAAGACTCTGAGCTGTACATCCAGGGAAAGAAGGCTGTTGGATTTATTCCAACTAGAATCACAACAGGTAGGTCTGCCAGGAAAACAGACAAGAGGACTTAAGAGCATTGGCTTAGTCAACCATAAAAAGCCATCTAATTGACATTCTTGCCTATCTGTCTCTTCCTATGCATTAGCACATAAACTTTGCACACTACATCTTTTTTCCTTTTGCTACTCTCTTGCTGAAAAATTTGCAATGTCTCTCAGTTGTCTAGGACAAAAGTTCAGAATCCTTAGGTTGGAATTCACATGGGCTATTTTTCTAGCCTATCACCTGTTAGTTCTTTAGAATTGGAGTTGTCTTTTCAGTGATACCTAAATATGCCTTAAACATCATCATCTCTAGGCTTTTCATAAGTGGTTGAATATAATCCCCTTATGACCTTAGCAGGGAATGAATGGTCCTTGTTGTCTACCACTCATCTGAATCTATTAGGATGATGGCTCATCAAGCAGTCTCTACATCTGC
The DNA here is from genome assembly GCA_003697995.1 of Taxidea taxus jeffersonii. Classification (NCBI taxonomy): domain Eukaryota; kingdom Metazoa; phylum Chordata; class Mammalia; order Carnivora; family Mustelidae; genus Taxidea; species Taxidea taxus. Next base: position 98,106 of record ML105168.1, on the reverse strand, counting down.
CAACAGTTTGAACGCCTGTTCCAGGGGAAGTGCATTCAAGTAAGGTGCCAATTTTGTGCTTAATGGAAAGTCTGAAGTCTCTCAGATGAAATCCAGTTTTTGCCATCATGAGTTCTAGCACTTGATGATGTACCATACTTCACTGGTAAACAGGCAAAGAAGTTCATCTTTCCCATCTATACAGCTAAGGAATAACCTATCTAAATGGGTGACAAAACTCTATGGAAGTATCTGGAATTCCACATCCAGCTGTGTTTGCAAGACTTTCAGATTTAGAGAAAAAACATACAGGAATCAGGGAGGTGAACAGTCATTCATCTCATGTCTCCAGATATTTTTATTTTACTTAAAAGTGGTAAGAAAATTCCTAGCCTCTCTGTTCACATTTATAAAACTGTTGCAATAGGGAAAAAAAAGAGAGAGTGAAACAAACCAAGAAACAGACTCTTAATTATAGCGAACAAACTGAGGGTTACTAAAGGAGAGGTGGGTAGGAGGGATGGGTTAAATAGATTGGTGCAAATTAAGGAGTGAACGTGTTGCATGTAAGTGTTGAATCACTACATTGTGTACCTGAAATTAATATTATGCTCTATGTTAACTAACTGGAATTTAAATAAAAACTATAAAAAGTTACTGTAATAACAAAATTGAGTTATTTCTATATTTGGGTGATTCATAGTTTTATCTTACAAAGTACTGCTTTAATAGAAAACTAGAGCCTCTATCTGGATTGCCTTACAGAAGACCAACCTATTTCCTCCTGCTAAGGGTGTTTGCATTCCTTGTCACTCTAACAGTGAAGGACATCAGAAAGCCCCCTGCAGCCATGTCCCTGAACCACAGAAGAGGATGGAAGTCCTTTTCTCTATCATTTCCATTTGTTGATCTCTAAGATAAGTCCCTGAATTTTTATTTTGTCTTTGAACAGTGTTTCTTTTGTAGTTTGGAGGTGCTTTTAAGGAGAGTTAATGCACTTGTTGGCCTCAGTGTCATCCTGGGCAGAGAAAGCTTCAATCAGCCTCCTTTGTTTTCTTAGGTATTTGATATCTTCCAATTTGTACAGTGTTTGTGTTCAAAAAGGTCTGTAACTGATGTCTCTTTTAATCTTTTTTAATCTTCCTTTTATTTCTTCACATTCATTTTCATTTCCACTTGCACACAGTGGTTGAGAATTGTTTACTTTTGTCTTGTATTTTTGTTTTTTGTTTTCAAAGTCTGTTGCTGCTTTTGCACTTTGTGTTACTGATATTTTGCATACAGTAAGACCCTCCATGCCCAAGTGAAGAAATATGAAAATGAGCCTCTCCTGTTTCTCAGGCTTGTCCTTTCTGTTTGGGCCATTTTCTTCCTCTTTATTTTCTTCCTCGAATGTCTTCATGGAGTTGAACATTGCCTAGAATTACAGAACAATAGTGGAATCTCCCAGAGTCATTTCTGGCATTTAGTGCATCCTTCAGGACCATGCACTCTGGTATCTGCTGTACTTCTCATTCCTTTTCTCAGAGAATATTGAATGGATGAAAAAATTATTTCAGAACACTGTACCATTATGTAATGGACCCTGGGCTATTGCTTGGTCTTAAGTGCATGTTTTGTGTGTGAGGAAGGCATAATTAACATATGAGTACTTTTTATTTTTATTTGTTATTTATTTTTTTCCAGTTTGAAAATTTTACTTAGTTTTTTTAAATTCCAGTATAGCTAACATACAGTGCTATGGTGGTTCCAGCTGTATAATATAGTGATTCAGCACTTCCATTTTTTTTTTTTTTTTGCTTTTAAAGCAACTTCTTCTACTTAATTCCCCATGTATATATAAAATGAGGTACTTACAAATATGCCACTCATACACTCCTCAACCAAGGTAGAGAGAAATGGACATAGAGAAATTGTAGTTAGAATTACCAGTGTTTGAATCTTGGCCATTTTTTATGATTCTGGTTAGGTTGCATTGAATTCCTTGAACTTCAGTTTCACCCTCTGTTAATGAACAAGATGATAATATCCACTTTCCAGGAGGACTCCAAGTATTGGAACAAATGCCCATTGCACCATTTTGCATACACTGCTCAAAAAGTGTTTGATTTTTCCCTCCCAGGGCCTGCCCTCACTTCCCCTGCAACTTGCTCTGAACTAGTGTCTAGTCATAGGCAAGAACTCTGTAGCCGAAGCCTATCATAAAACTAACATGTTCTTCTTGAAAGTAACATTTTATAGCAGGTGGTACATCATGTTTAATGCTAATTTAAGTAACTGTTTAAATTCTGCACAATTACAAATATTTTTTTCTTATTCTAGTGAAAATAAAAATAGTGGATTTCTGTAACCATTTGGAAATAAGAATTTATAATATTAAAGAAAATATAATAACCTAATAGTTAACACATAGTGTTTTCCTTGTGGCATTCCCCATATATTATCCCATTTAATTCTTGCCACAACTGACCACATAGTTTGTGGTACTCAGTGTAAAATAAAAATGCAGAGTCCCTTGTTCAGAAATTATTAAGATTTTCAAGACAGTGATGTCAGAGCATTAAACCAAGCTCAGAGCCCTTGTGCTGTAAAACAGTAGAAGTTACATCCCCTAATGATGGCGGCGACACTAGGATGCAGGTTGTTTTCAACACAGAAAATGAAATTGAGACACAGAAAGAAAAGTTAAATCGCCTAAGGCTAATAGTGATAGGAAGTGGTAAAGCTAATATTTTCCCCAGGCAATCTGTGTCGAAAGATGATGTCCTTATCCATACACAAACACACAAACACACACACACACACACACACACACACAAACACACAAGTACCAAACAGGGTTATTCTAAACTCTTTAAATATATTAACATCCTATAATTCTCACTAACATTTTATGTGGTAGGTGCTAGTATTGCTTTCATCATACTTGAGATGAGGAAGTTAAAAGATAACTATTTTGAACAAAGCCACACAGCTAATCACTTCTGAGGCTGCAGTATGAACTTAGGTAGGCTGGGGCCAGTGGGCTGTGCCCTTTTCTTAACCATGGGAGGTGTTAAGGTTATTTTCTTTTTAATCTCATCCACTGCTGAATCATGGCTAGTCAAATGCTTGACATATCAGATACTCAAATGACATTTGATGAACTAATGAATAGACGGACCTTTTTGAAAATGAAAATTTAATGTATGCCACTAACACACAAACACTTGTTTTTTGTAAGATATTTAAACATATTTTAAGGAAAGCAAACAACTCCTCCCAACACAAACTCCTTCCCTGACCACCCTTTCTTCTCTTATCATAATTTGAATCTTTATTTTCTGGGCTTTTTCAGTAAACATGGGGATATTCAGGGGTGCTCCGGGCTTATGAACTGCTGGTTGATCATGGCATAAGCTGACGAAGTTGATGGTTCCTCTGACTACTCAAGGTAGCTCAGTATGATCATGAGTATGGTGGTGCTTTATCTAGAGCCATTTCTTTTGCTAGAAACAAATAATAAATGCCCTAGTTTTATGATGCAGTGTTGGTGGAATTGAACATGAAAGCCCAAAATCATTCAGATAATTACAAGCAGCTTCCATTTCAATCACTGCTCCAATCCCTGGCTGAAAGCTTCTTGCCCAGGGGTGTTAGCTGTGTGACTGTGGTGACTGCTGGAATTTAAGGTATTCTGAGCAAAAGATTTAATGTCCTAGCCATGGGGCAAGTTTATGTCTTTGCAAGTTTTATACTATGTCCCCTATAGCCTTGCAGCCCAGGCTTTAGGCCATGTATTACCAGATTTTTCATGTCAAAGAAGACTATACTATCAAAACATAATTGGAGAATCATTCTTAGTTTTACTCCTGGTAAGAAATGATGTGGGTGGAAAGCTGCCTTTGGCGTAAGCATAATGGTACAGTCATTATAACCTTGGGTTTGCAATCCAGATTGCCTGGTTTGAAGTCTGTTACTACCACTTATTGACTGAATAATTAACTGAAGTTGGGCAATATGCAAGACTTTTCTAAGACTCCGTTTCCTCTGTTGTAAACTAGAGATACTAATAAGATTGTGGTCATTTGAATTAATGCAATCAGTGTGAAATATCTAGTATGCTACAATTCCAGTAAATATTAGCTATTCAAGTAATTTTATAAGCTAAATAAAATCAACATACGCAGGAGGGAGAGTTTAAGAATAAGTGGAAATCTTTCCTGCTTTCATGTAGTTGGCAGTCTTAGGGCAATATATCTCCTGAGAGCTGGTGAAAACTTCAGCTGGAACTCAGAGAATAGCAGTGCTCTATCATACTTTTCTAGGACATACTGTTCTCCCAAAATGAACGAGTGATGTACTTAACATTTGTCAATAGAAGTGACACATTCTCAAATAAAGGAATCACTCTTTTGGTTTCCTTGCTATTTAATGATGCATTCATAAGTGAACTGACTTATTAATGAATATAACCTGAATGAATCTGTGGTGGATGTTCTCCTTTATGGCTGATAGAATGCCTAGAACATTCCCTGGCCCTTAGGAGGCACAAAGTAAGTATTTGGTGATTTACAGCCTACCTTCTTCCAGAGGACAACTTTTTGCATTGTTTGCATCTCATAATACACCAGTTCTCATTAAACTCCCCAACAAAGGATCCCAAACCCCTTCATTTCTTCTTGCCGTGGTTCTCAGTGGCTGCTTGCTGCACAGAACACTGGGAAAGAAAGTCTGGGCTCTGAAAGGCACTGATAGCTCTCAAGAGTGATGAGAGCCATAGATTCCAAAGAAAATTTGAAGAATAAAATGTTTAGAAAGGTAAAAGTGGAGCGGGGAAACAAAAAGACCATGAAGCACTCTATCCTTAGAAGCCTGTGTCCTGTCACCATTCATTGTTGTCAGGTACCCCAAGATTGGAAACCAAGTGTGACCCTGTGATCAGACTCATTTTCACATGCCTACATTTGCTTCCTGCTTTTTGGAGCCTCCATTGTGTCTGTGAGCATCAGATACCGTTCATTTGGCTATAGAGAGATATTTCATATGTTTACCTAATGGTGGGAAGTCCTGAAGTTTGGAGTTAGCTTGATTTAGGGTAAATGATAGTGCTGGCACATAGTGGTTGAGTGACCTTCTTCCACATGGCAGAGACACCCCCTTTATGGATAAGGACTACAGATTAGTTGATTGTTTTCTAGAGTATATTAAATAGAAAAAAAATCCTAAAAATTCATACCTCTCAGGGGCGCCTGGGTGGCTCAGTGGGTTAAAGCCTCTGCCTTCGGCTCAGGTCATGATCCCAGGGTCCTGGGATCGAGCCCCACATTGGGCTCTCTGCTCAGAGAGCCTGCTTCCTCCTCTCTCTGCCTGCCTCTCTGCCTACTTCACTGCCTGCTTGTGATCTCTGTCAAATAAATAAAATTGAGAAAAAAAATTCATACCTCTCAAATATTTTCTGATAATGTCAAACATATAAGTTTATTTGTTAAACTTTTGGTGGAGATCTAAGGCTTTTCTTGAGTATTGGCCTGCTGATTGAACTTCTTCCAAAAATCACTCTTTATATAATCTATACATATAAACTATAATTTCCAGTTTCAATTTCTTTCATTAGGAAAGCAACTAAAAATCTTTGCAAAGCATGCAATGTGCAGAATTTATAGATGTTCCCCACAATCCCTCTCTTAAATCATTAGCTTTGTAAAGGTACAGATGATGTTTTAATTTTAGTGTTCTCCTTCCTTCTCTGACCCTTTTCTGCCATTCTTTTCTCCTCTCTTTCTTCCTTTTTCACCTTGATCACAATGCCAACCATAGAACTCTATATATAGTACCTTCATGGAATAGAGAAAGAGTTGTTAAAAACGAATTAAAAGTTGCCTTCTATAACACTTAATATATACATAACATTCAATTAAAAGAGTATCATTATCATTGCCATTATATTTATAATTTTTACTATCATATTTTTATAAATGCAAAGTAAATTGGTGTCACTAAGCTAATATGAAAGCAATTGCTAAGGGGGTCTGGGTGAGGAGTTTTTAACAAAGATACATGAATCAAAAAACCATAACCAGCTGATTCAACCTAGCATTCTACCAGTTGTAAAAGTTAAAGTTTTCCAGCCTCTTCTATTGAAATATGTGTTCTCAGGGTACCTGGATCGCTCAGTGGGTTAAAGCCTCTGCAGGAGAGCCTGCTTCCCCGCCCCCCTCCCCACCTGCCTCTGCCTACTTGTGATCTCCAACGGTCAAATAAATAAATAAACTCTTAAAAAAAAAAAAAGAAAACAGAAATATGTGTTCTCATATGCAGCTTTCTTAAGTAGCAGTTGTATTTTTGTGGTGAAATTGTTATGCTCTTAGAAAAGAGTGAAGTTCAGTTATAGTAGTCCAAAGTCATTAAGAGATTGAGCTATAACACTAACTTTCTTACTTGCTTTATTTTCCGTTACTTTTTCTTAAACTACGCACAAACAAATAGGTACTGAGGAAGATCCTATTTAATGGGAAAGAGCTCTGAGGTACAATTTGTCTACAGGCTGTTGAATTGAATTCACATCTTTACAAACAGGATGCTTCCTGCAAAATTGCTTGTGTGTGTACATTCAGAATGCTCCTGTGTTCATGGTTTAAAGTATTAGGTTAGAGATCTCAGCAAGCAATGAAGTAGCATTAGCTCTCTGTAGATGGTCAATCCTATTATATTTTGATACATTTTAATAAGTACAGAAAGAGGTTAAAGAAGAATTGAGGAAGCAGTTGGTTCCCTCAGGGATAATGGGCAATGTAATCATTCTTTTGTAACAAGCAAATAAATTAGAAGCCTCTTTTGCATCACAATGGACAGAGTCACATTTTTATTTCTCCCAAAAGTGTTGGCTGCTTGATTCCAACCAAGTCAATTTAACTTATCTCTTTACATCATTTCCTGTTTCTGAAAAATATTTAAAGTTGAGCCAAGAGGCAAGTATATGTAATGTTACTTGATGCTTTAGGGAGATATATCTTTAAATAAAAGCTTTCTCTTCCATTGCCATTAAAAACCAAATTTTAAGATTGAGCTCTAGAAGTAAGTGAATAATCAATTCCTGTTGATGGAACAGAGGAAACAATAAATTTTGGTGAATATTACTGTTTCTCTCTTTTCTGTCTTTGATAATTAATTAGCATTATGTATGACATTCTCTAAGCCAAAGAAAAGATTAGTAAACTAATGGAGTAGGACACTATCTTGATAAACATTTGAGAAATTGAGAGGACAGGAAATGCCTCATAGAGGAGGTGGAATCATGTGTGTCTTGCACTAGAGAAGAGGGTGGGGGGTATATGGGGGGGAAAGTGGGTAGTGAAGGGACAGCAAAGCATTAAAACAATTTGATTAAATTTGAATTACAGGAAATATCAAGGAAATTGAATTGAGGCAGATTCTGAAGGGCTTTGATTGCTGTGATGAAGAATTAGACTTTAGAACATTTGAAGGATTTTTTAGCAAGGGTGTGACTTGATGGCAGTGGGTTTGGGAAAATGAATATAGGTGGGGGGAAGGGAGGTCATCTAAGAAATTAGGGGGCCTTAATTTTGAATATTGAGGGGCGCCTGGGTGGCTCAGTGAGTTAAAGCCTCTGCCCTCGGCTCAGGTCATGATCCCAGTCCTCATCTAGCAAAATCTCAGCTGTTTTCCCTGTTCATCATTTCTGCTTCATAGTAGCTCATGCAATTTTAAAGCAAGAAGAAATAATAAAATAATGATGAAGCAGATGCACTCTGTAAGTGCACCCTGGGATGAATAAATTATAGAAAGTGCACTGCAGTGGGAAAGAAGGAAAGGAAGTACTGAAAGAAAATGGGCCTGTGATTTTCTCATTCAGTTCAAACTCAGCCCTTCTCAATACAAATGAAGTTGGTCCTCTTGGTCTGGAGGCCTGAACAGGACTTGGGAACTTGTGGTACAGAGATGTCAGAAGGGACAGGGGGATGATGGCTGGTTTCCATGCCTCTCTAGTCCAGGGTCTCTACTTACCTCTAAATAGTCTGACTCCTGTATAGCACCCCCTCTGCAAGAAAATTTCTGTTACTTCTCCTGCTTAAAAACCTTTGATAACTGGGGCACCTAGCTGGCTCAGTTAGTTGGGTGCCTGCCTTCTGCTCATGTCATGATCCCAAGGTCCAGGATCCCAAATCAGGCTCCCTGTTCAATGGCGAGTTGACTTCTCTCTGCCCCTCCTGCTCTACTTTCTCTTGCTATCTCTCTCAAGTAAGTAAATAAAAATCTTAAAAAATAATAAAATAAAAACCTTTGTAAGCCTTCTCCATCTCCTACAGTTGAATTATCTCCTTTTCATGCCATATAGGACTCTCTCGCACCTGCAGACCTCTCCAGCCCTGGGGCTGAGTCTCACCCAGCGAGAGACTTGCTACTCTCAAAAGAACCATGCACACATAGTTTCTTCCCTTCACTGTCCTTCCTTTTTTCATCAGCTAGTCACCCTTGACTGGATACTAGCTTAAGCATCTTCCCTTGATGCCTTCTTTGATCCTCTCTTGTCTAATACCAGTTATATCACCCTAGCTCATATTAATGGTGCTAATGCTGTCTAGCAGGTGCTATTCAAAATATTTAACAAATACTTACTTTGCTTCACTACTGGCTGGCCAGTCCTCCCGACACATGCTACTTTGCATTGAATGTGTTTCTGTCACTGTCCAAGTGTGCCTGTATGCATGCTTATGCAGGTCTGTGCACCCTTCCAAATCATGAAAGTCCTGAAGACAGGCATCTCTAATGCTACGTCTGGAAAATAGAAATGATCACAGCTATAATAAAAACTTCTGTTTATGAATACTAACTTTGTTTTAGTCCTGGTCCTATCAGACTTATGTTTCATTGAAATTTTACAACAACCTTCTGAGACAGGTACCACTACTATCTCCAACTACATGTAACATGGGGTAATAATAGAGCCTACCACATAGGGCCATGTGAAAATTAAATAATATAGAATTAAAAATGTAAAACATTTAGCACATGATAAGTTTCCAAAAATAATAGATGTTAGTATTGTGTATCTGTGACCACATGCATGTGACTGAATCCAGTCACTCTGGATTTAATGTGCCTGTGCTTGAATCCTAGAAACCCTTTATTTTCCTGTATCTTCTTTTTGTTGATTTTCCTCACAATAAGGTGCCCTTTCTGGTTTGGTAAAACCCCTAAAATGTGATCAATGCATATTCGCCCTGGGTTTATGACAGAAGTAAATATTTTGGCCCTGAAAAGAGAATATGTGAACCTGGCTCAGAAAATAATGGGTGATAGGCCTGAGACTTATTCTTGGATTTCCCAAAGAAACAAACACTTGGGGCCCTATGACTTCATGTTAAGGAAACACAGGTAGAATCAATTTAGCATTCCTGCTGACAAGCTTCCATCTCAGTAAGTAAGCCATCATGCCCTCTGGAGCAGCCATCTTAGGTCAATTGAGACATTTGGCCTCATTAACCACTTTGGATTCATCTTAAGACTTTCTTATTTATAGTCTTCCTAAGGCTTAATGGGCTTCAAAATGTACTTTGCCCTGGTTCACATTGAGTCTTACCAAGCTCTGTGCTTTTACTCAGCAGGCTGTCAGCTTTTATATTTTTCTCTACAAGGCAAGGAGAGCCTTGCAGCTGCTCCTGGATGCCCAATTAACATTTCCATGTCACTATACTCCTGTTTGTAGTTATTCTTTATGCTATCTTTGTTTCCTGACCACCAGGAATAGATCGAGTCATTTTAGTATTCTGATTTAGCTCTTCTGTATGTTTTGAGATTATCAGACTTAAATTATTCATAATAGAAATCTATTCTTTCAGTAGATTCCTGTGATTCTGGTTTTGTTGTTCTTGTTGTTGTCAGAAGTAGAAATTGGACTAAATCCTAAAGAGTAGTCATAGTTTGGAAAGACAGAGAAGGGGTGTGGCAGGCAGGGGAGTTTTGAAAGCAAAGATAAGAAGACAGGAATCCGGTTGGGTGTTGGTGTATGCTTGTGGTTATGTGTGGGTTCAAGGATTAATATCACGGTAAGAAGGGGGAATAAGAATGGGTCTAAGGAGTAAAACTTCACAGTTGTGGTTCGTCACACCAGCCACTTAGCCAACAATGTTACCTCCCCAAATCTCATTCTTTTTATGCCCCTACTCTGGATTTTTCAGAGTCTCCAGTGTCTTCAGCTAAATTTCAGATTATTTCTCTGGCCATTTGCAACTCTGTAGAGCCCAGCACAAGTGATTTTCTTCTCATTCATCCTTTTCCTACCATGCACCTCACATTTCAGCCACACCCAAGAACAATGTGAAATCACTGAACTCACCATGTATATTCATCTCTCAAGTCACTACCCATGTATGTTCCTTCTCTGATCTCCTCCGTCTTGAGTGCATTTATGGACTCCTACACAGTGTTTAAGATACAGATAAAAGATAATTCATTGTGTATTTGCCCAGACATAATTATTCCCTCCCCCACACATGCACCCAGTGTCCTTGAACATATTTATATTTTAGCACTTATTGTAACATTTTTATGTACATGTATATTATGTACATGTATGTGTTACTTATCACCTAGAACTGAACTCTGTGAAGTATTATTCATCCATGATCCTCTTAAAGTTTCTCTCCGTGCTTGGTAGGTAGTAGGTGTTCAGTCAATATCTGGCGAAGTGCTTTGAATGGAAAATTACCCCAATTCTTTATTCTAGGAAATCCTGAGAGTTGGTGGTATGATCAGACCTAGTTATTGCTTAAGTAATGTTTTCTACTGGAGGTGTTTCTTGAATCAGTCTTCAGAATTTTTTGGTTGACAAATATTTTTTGAAGATCCTCAGGGTGAAAATTATTTATAGAAAATCACTTCTGTGGTCATTGTTCATTCACTTAGAAAGGATTCACTGAACGCTTCCAATTAATGAGCTAATTTCGGTTTCTTGAATCACAATAATATTTATTTTTCAAGAAATAAATTTCTGCATATAAATTAGAATTTTATTAAGTAGCAGGTTTATAAATCAAGTGATTTAGAATGGCATTCACTTAGAACTAATCCATAAGTCTTTTTTAGTGAGAAATGAAAACATAGTCTCAATAATTTCAGATGTAATTTCCATACAGTTTTTGTTATTGGATATTATAGATTGATTTCTGCCCCTGATAGACTTTGAGGTTGTTTAAGCATTTAAAAACCCCAATGTAATTTTCCATGGATAAACGGAGAGAAAAAGCCCCCTAAATACAATACTCTAATTTGTGCGTCTGAATCCTTGATTTTTAAAACCCTTTCAGTTCTCCCTTTAACGAAGAGAATGTTTATGATTTTTAAGAAAGAATCCAAACTTTTTTTATATAATAAAATGTTTTATTTTTGAAAATAAAATACTAGGCATCACTTTATAAAAATCTTGATCAAAAGTGATCAAATATTGGTGATTTCATATGGTTCACTGTCATATTTACAGCTTGATTCTTTGGGAGGAAAACAAAGGAAGTAAAAATAAAATCTTCCAGTAATTTCAAGTGATACCTGAAAGAGCACTCTCATGTGAATGCTGCTATGTCTGTAGGTATGTAATGTATGTTCATAAAAACAATTGCAATCTGGTAAAACAAGGATTGTTCTGCACTATGTACTCCATAGCAGAATAAATTTAGTCTGGTTTTCATTAATCAGTTCATGCATGTAAGTTTGATCCCATGTGGAATGCTTAAAAAACTCAACTACCATTAGGACTACTATTAGTGATGGGTGTGACAGTCCAGTAGGTGCTCAGGAATTACAAGCCAAGCTTAACTGAGCACCTGTGGGAGTCACCATAGGTTATGCTTCAGTAACAAAAATCTCCCCACCAAACACAACAGCCTAACACAAGTAACATTTAAGTTATTCTGATTATTTTCATGTGGGTTAAGTGATACTCCAGAGCAAGTATTAGAAGAGAATATTGGAGGGTCTCTGCAAATTTCCATTGTGTTGAGTTGAAGTAACACATGTCACTCTAGTTTACATTTCATTGGCTGGAACTATGGTCTGATTTAATTGGAAGGGAAAAGGGAAGGACAGTGAGTGAAGAAAGGAGAGCAAAATGAGATATGGGTGAGCACCAGCCATTGCTACCAAAGACTATGGTAGACTGTACAGTTTATCCAATGCTTCTTCATACTTGATTGTCAACATTTTCCCATGGTACCTTGCCAGCCGAGACAAATTGGCTACAACCCAAGAGGTTGCCCTATGTTAAAACTGTTTAATAATGACCAGTTGTTTTCCTGTTACTTTTGCCTCATGAAGCATTATTCTATGTAATAAACAGGATTTTTCCCCATTTGTTGTGTTCATTTTCATAACTCAATTCTGTCTATTTGAGCAGAATGGTCTACCATGTCAGACAGAAACTATCAACTGTACAGTAGAATGACCCAGAAGAAAGCATGTACATGGGAATAGAGTTTCTTATATTTAGAGAAAGTTTAGATTTCAATAGTGTTTTATTTGATTTAATATTGGTCACATTTTCTTTCTTTTTTTTTTTTTTATTTACTTGACAGACAGAGATCACAAGCAGGCAGAGAGGCAGGCAGAGAGAGAGGAGGAAGCAGGCTGCCCGCAGAGCAGAGAGCCCGATGCAGGGCTCGATCCCAGGACCCTGGGATCATGACCTGAGCCGAAGGCAGAGGTCTTAACCCACTGAGCCACGTAGGCGCCCTGGTCACATTTTCTTTCAATTTTGCTGGAACATTAGGGAATCTTAACTCCAGAATCAATTGGTGTCCATTCTCTCTGCTTGGATGAATGAGGATTGTCTCCCCATCCACTCCCCCATCACATGAGCTTCGTGGTACTAGTTTACATATTCTCCCCTAAAAATGTGAGTATCAAAAATATCAGAGAAAGCATCAGTTATAGATTATGAAGTGAAAGTCACAGTTCTATTTATTCTGTCATAATATAAACTGAACAAACTTTGGCTGATATATAAAAACAGAAAACTTCCAGAATCCGTGCTGAAGGGAAACTGACAGCACCATCTCACTACTTTCATGTGGTTGATCTGCTCTCCAACTCCCACTGGACTGCCTGAAAAGTTTCCATCATCTGAAACACAAATTTCTACTTTACCTTCAGTATTTTGTTATCTGCCATATTTTATTATACTTCCTCTATTTATTTATTTGGGTATTTGAAAAATGCTGTCAAAATAGAGCTCATCTCTTAAATCTCCATTGCAGTCTTTCACTGACAATCTCACCTTGAGAGTCCCTGCTCATTCATTCTCTTTCTTTTTGTTGTGTCTCTTTGCTGTACTCTTCTCCCTCTTCTCCTCTACATCTCCTTTTGTCTTCTCTTTCTCTTTCCCCTTATCTGGAACTGGCTTCTTATTCACCTGAATCAAAATTCCTGGGAGTAAAAAGCATAATCAATTTAAAAGAAAAGAAATAGAGGTCTTTAAACAGCCCTCAGTGAAAGTACAAGATTTTGAAAAATATACAAACATCCCCTGATTTCCTGCTCCACCCAGCCTAAGGAAATAGCTTAATAATGCCAAGATTTACATGAAGGGTTAGGGATAGGCTAATAGGCTCTAATATTAACTGTTGCCTTATGACCTTATTTCCATTGAAATACTGTCTTTGTGTTCTGAAGTTAGATATTACCTCTATTTGGTTTACTCTAGCTAGCATCCCCCTCCCCCTACATACTCACCTGTAAGATCCAGATCCAAATCCTAGCTGCTAACAAACTGCTGTATCTTATTGTAAATGTAGCTTCCATGTAGAGTTATGAGACCAAGACTCATATTTTGGGGTATTAAGACCAGGCCAGAGATGTAAGTGGACACACAACAGGATCTCAGTAAATCTCTGGGTTTTATGGGTGATAATGATCTCCCCATTTTCTTCTCTCTCCAGTACCTATTTCAAAATATGAATCACCTTAAGTAAAAAGAAGAAATGGACAGCATTCTCATAAAAAGTGTCAAGAACTATTCCAAGTGCAATACATGCACTGCTCTATTCAGTTCTCATATAAAACTATCAACGAAATATTATAATCCTTTTCTAGGATGAGGAGATGAAGTCCAGAGAACAAGCCCCTTGCAAAGTCCACAACCATGCGACAGATTAGGGATTCCAGTCTGGAGCACTTACCTGCACTCATGACTTTTTCCCATGCACTGTAATACCTCTCCTCAAATAAGGTTTATCTCTTGTACTTTACATTTCCTGGCTTATTACTCACCTGAGTCAGAATTCGGGGGAACAAGAATCATTATCAACTTTAAAAAAAATGAGACGTTAACTTAGTTCACATACATTTCTCCTAATGATTATTGGGACAATGATTCTCTTTATTTTTATATTTTATAAGAAAATTGAATTATCAAAAATGTGTATGACTTGACTACCATCTCTTGGTAAAAAAGAAGACCTAGGTCTACAAAATTGGACTTGTAAGCTTGTAGTTCTGCACTTTTAAAATTATATCACAATACGTAGAATTGAGAGGAAAACATATGTAGTATTCTGTGAGTCTTTTTTTTTTTTTAAAGATTTTTATTTATTTATTTGTTAGAGAGAGAGAGAGGGAGCGAGCACAGGCAGACAGAGAGGCAGGCAGAGGCAGAGGGAGAATCAGGCTCCCTGCCGAGCAAGGAGCCCGATGCGGGACTCGATCCCAGGACGCTGGGATCATGACCTGAGCCCAAAGCAGCCACTTAACCAACTGAGCCACCCAGGCATCCCTTCTGTGAGTCTTTTAAACAGAGATGGTTCTCTCACCATTGTATTAATATATATTTAAGATGGGTCTATCATCTGACCTAGTAATTCATATTTAGTACACCATCTAATTCTTTACTGTTGAGTAATTTCATTTCTGATATTTTAAGAAAACAGAAAAATATGCACTAAAATGTAAATTTCAGCATGATATGTAAGGTGAAAGATTGACAGAATGCAGAGAAACAATATTTGTTGAAAGGTCATTTGTAATAAGACATAGTGATTCAATGTACTAGTATGGAAACTTCGTATGTTATTATTAGGAAAAAGTTGGATACAACTATGTGTGTGTGTGTGTATCTGTATACACACACATATAATTTCTAAAATACAGTTTTTAAAAACTGTTACTAGATAAAGGATTTATCTAGAAAAAAATTTGTCTACATTTTAATAGTAATTACTCCGGGAAAACTGGTTTTCCCCTTTCTATTCTTTTTTTCCCCAAATCTCCTTATTTTTTTTCCATTTCAAAATATGTTTTATTTTGATCCTTTGTAGGAGCTATGAGTTTATACCAAATTTTGTTATTTTACATATTTATTTATTTATTTTTAAATTTTATTTTATTTTATTTTTTCAGTGTTCCAAGATTCATTGTTTATGCACCACACCAAGTGCTCCATGCAATGCATGCCCTCCTTAACACTCAACACCAGGCTCACCCAACTCTCCCACCTTCCTCCCCTCCAAAACCCTCTGTTTGTTTCTCAGATTCCACAGTCTCTCATGGTTTGTTTCCCCCTCCAATTTCCCCCAGCTCACTTCTCTCCATCCCCCAATGTCCTCCATGTTATTCCTTATCCTCCACAAGTAAGTGAAACCATATGATAATTGACTCTCTCTGCTTGACTTATTTCACTCAGCATAATCTCTTCCAGTCCCATCTATGTTGATACAAAAATTGGGTTTTTATCCTTTCTGATGGAGGCATGATACTCCATTGTATATATGGATCATATCTTCTTTATCCATTCATCCATTGAAGGGCATCTTGGCTCTTTCCACAGTTTGGCGACTGTGGCTATTGCTGCTATGAACATTGGGCCCTTCTTTTTATTACACCTGTACCTTCAGGATAAATGCCCAGTAGTACAATTTCAGGGTCATAGGGAAGCTCTATTTTTAATTTCTTAATGAATCTCCACACTGTTTTCCAAAGTGACTGCACCACTTACATTCCCACCAACAGTGTAAGAGGGTTTCCCTTTTTCCACCTCCTCTCCAACACTTGTTGTTTACTGATTTGCTGATTTTGGCCATTCTAACTGGTGTAAGGTGGTTTTGATTTGAATCTCCCTGATGGCTAATGATGGTGAACATTTTTTTCATGTGTCTGTTAGCCATTTGTATGTCTTCCTTGGAGAAGCATCTGTTCATGTCTTCTACCCATTTTTTTGACATGATTATCTGTTTTTTGGGTGTTGAGTTTGAGGAGTTCTTTATAGATCTTGGAAATGAGCCCTTTGTCTGTAGTATCATTTGCAAATATCTTCTCCCATTCTGTGGGTTGCCTCTTTGTTTCGTTGACTGTTTCCTTTGCCTTTGGAGACATGTCTTGAAAGAAGTCGCTGTGGCTAATGTCGAAGAAGTTACTGCCTATGTTCTTCTCTAGGATTTTGATAGATTCCTGCCTCACATTGAGGTCTTTTACCCATTTTGAGTTTATCTTTGTGTATGGTGTAAGAGAATGGTTGAGTTTCATTCTTCTATACATAGCTGTCCAAATTTTCTACTACAGTGTTGCTTATCTTTATAGTGAGGAAAATAAAGACACTTTATTAAATGGATAGAATTTTTAATACGTATTTTTGTAAGTTCTCCAAAACAGTTGTTTTGTTTTCTGACCCTTCCCAGATCATGTGGCTGCCATTTTATTTTATGTAGGAAATGACATATCTGCTTATATCATTTTGAAGTACCACAGTATGGAATAAATATAAGGGGTGGGGGGAGGCTCTCCCTCGCAGCCTTTACCTGAGAGCTTTCTCCAGAGCCTTTCTGAGTCAGCACCTCCATCTGTGGCCCAAGATGAGAAACGACGTACTAAATCACCTTGACAGTTGTCCGTTTGCATTATATCATCAGCTCCCTCCTGCCTTGTGTGCTGACACCACACTCCTCACATCTCTTATTTGGCTTTCCCAAGTGCAGGAATTTTCAGAGAGAACAGAGAATCATCGGTTTGCTTAAAAAGACACACGAACATTAGAGCTATCATCCCAGAATTTCCATGCAAGATTATTATTAATTGTTAACCAGGGATAAGGTTCCTAAGAAGTAAGACCAAGCTGTGTTCTCCTTTGTATAATTTGACTGCTTGACTTGAAGGGTTTTCCCCAGTAGACCATCACAGGGACAAAAAATCTCCCCTTTATGCAGAGGAGTCATTGGCAAATCCATCATAAGAATATGCATATATATATATATATATATATATATATATATATATATATATTTAAAATATATATCAAAGATGGTTATATCATCTGACCTTGTAATTCATAATCACCTAGAATGAATTGATTTGAAAGGAAATTACCTCAGGTGAATTAGGAACAGGGTAACAGTGGGGAATACACCCAGAGAGATGAAGGGCACAGGGAAAAGTCATTTGGAAACAAACAAACCTTCTTCTACTGATACCCATATTTCCTAGAGCCAGCTATGCTTAGGCTCAAAAAATATCTGTTCCTAATATTTGGTCAGCATTTTCTGGGGCTGTCCTAGCAACAGGCATGATGTGGAATGCTAACAGCAAGGACAGAGCCAGACATATGCCACCTTATGGGAACTTTCCACCAAGTGGGGAAAACAACCCCAAAGAAATAAGCAAAAGGCCTGGAGCTTTGAGAGAGTGTGCGGAGAAATGTATCCAACTTTGCCTGGGCAAAAGAAAACTAGCAAGCTGAGAGCCTTGGCTTTTTCTTAGTGAATTTTACCATTTTCAATTAAAATTGATAGCATATACTTTCTGTCCAGTCTGAATGCTGATACATTGCGAATTAATTACTTAAAAGTCATTACCTGTCATTGAACTGTGATGAATTCCCTCCACATTATCTTCACATACCTTAGGTTCTTCCATCAGCTGATTTTATTCTGCTTGTTTGTTCACATATGTGACTGCCTTTTCTAGGTTGAAGCCTGCAGTGGCCATGGTCCAACTATCAGGTGCTGATTAAGTGAGAAAATAAAAAATAATTTTGTATTTTGAGTCTCATATAAATTAATTCTATTTTTAAGGGACATCCATTAAAATAGATGCTTATAATGACCAACTTTATTTTCTGTTGAATCCAATCAACATAAATGACAACACTAACACAATTTTAATATGATTACAGTTGTTGGATGACAAAGTAGGAAAAAGTCCAGAAAATTAATCCAAAGCCTGCTTAAGTGAACCAGACTGGGAGAGGCTATCAAACTGAAGAAAGATCATATAAAAAATCATGGAGAAGTCTGTGCTTCTGAGGTAATCTGGTTCTCATCCAGAAAACCCAGGCAGCTAGCCATCTTGTTATTGTGACACCCAAGAAGTTCATTCATGAGATCTCCCTCTTCAGAGAAGAGAGGAACATGCCTATTCATTTTCTACTACTGGAGCTGAGGGATATATTCAAATGCCACACCCAATTTTATGTTAATACATTGTCTAAAATATTCAAACATTGGATGAATAAAATGTCATCTTATCAACAAACTACAGAATTTATGAGCAGTACAAAAGCAAGGAATATTGTCATTTTCAAAAAGACTTTAATGAGTCTTAAATTGGTTTAGCAGCATAAATATGTAGGAAGAGGTGGGGGGCAGAGAGAAGATACTTGATGGTTGTTAGGGACAGGACAGGGAGGGAAGGGGAACTTCAGACCTGATTTCAGATAGTTGCTAGTAATGCATCACTCTGTAGATGGCCTGAGTTACAGGGAACCATCAGTACCTGCCTTTTTGGATCAATATGCAGTTCTGTGAGCTGTGACAGCCTAGTGCTGAGTGGGTCATGCATAGACTATGCCTGCCCTGTCTTATGGAAGGCAGATGACTGGAGAATCCATCTGACCTTGTAAGCAGCCAAATTAATCAAGAACAACCAATTTTTCAGCTATACAAAACTTTATTTCCATAGCTATTTTAAAAATTATTTTATTAACATATAATGTATTATTTGCCCCAGGGGTACAGGTCTGTGACTAATCATCCCAATCTTTTGGCACCAGTTGAGACCTGATTTTTGACCCAGGATGTGATCTATTCTGGAGAATGTTCCCTTTGCACTAAAGAAGAATATGTATTCTGTTGCTTTGGAATGGAATGTTCTGAATATACTTGTGATGTCCTTGTAGTCCAGTTTGTCATTTAAAGCCTTTATTTCCTTGTTGATCTTTTGTTTAGATGATCAGTCCATTTCAGTGAGGGGGGTGTTAAAAGTCCCCTACTATTTTTTATTATTATTGTCAATGTGTTTCTTTGATTTTGTTAATAATTGGTTTATATAGTTGGCTGCTCCCATGTTAGGGGCATAGACAATAAAAATTGTTAGATCTTCTTTTTGGACAGAGCCTTTAAGTATGATATAGTGTCCTTCTTCATCTCTTATTATAGTCTTTGGCTTAAAATCTAATTTATCTCATAGATGGATTGCCACTTCAGCTTTCTTTTGATGTCCATTAACATGGTAAATTATTTTCCACCCCCTCACTTTAAATTTGGAGGTGTCCTTAGGTCTAAAATGAGTTTCTTGTAGACAGCATATCAATGGGTCTTGTTTTTTTTTTTTTTTTAAATCCATTCTGATATCCTTTGCCTTTTGACTGGGGCATCTAGCCCATTTACATTCAGGGTAACTATTAAACAACATGAATTTAGTGCCATTGGATTGCCTGTAGTGTTACTATTACTGTATATTGTCTCTATTCCTTTCTTGTCTATTACTTTTAGGTTCTCTCTTTACTTAGAGGACCCCTTTCAGTATTCCCTGTAGAACTGGTTTTCTCTTTGCAAATTCTTTTAATTTTTCTTTGTCCTGGAAGTTTTTTATCTCTCCTTCTATTTTCATTGACAGCCTAGCTGGATATAGTATTCTTGGCTGCATATTTTTCTCATTTAGTGCTCTGAATATATCATCCCAGTCCTTTCTGGCCTTCCAAGTCTCTGTGAATAAGTCTACTGTCAATGTAATATTTCTACCATTGTATGTTATAGACCTCTTGTCCTGAGCTGCTTTTAGGATTTTGTCTTTGTCACTAAGACTTGTAAGTTTTACTATTAGATTATGGGGTATGGACCTGTTTTTGTTGATTTTGAGGGGGCTCTCTGTGCCTCCTGGAATTTGGTGCTTGTTCCCTTTGCCATATTAGGGAAATTCTCTATTATAATTTGTTCCAATATACCTTCTGCCTCTCTCTGTATTTCTTCTTCTTCTGGGTTTGCAATTATTCTAATATTGTTTCATCTGATGGTATCACTTATCTCTCGAATTCTCCCCTTGTGGTCCAATAGTCGTCTATTTCTCTTTTGCTCACTTCTTTATCCTCTGTCATTTGGTCTTCTGTATCACTAATTCTCTCTTGTGCCTCACTTATTCTTGCAGTAAGAGCCCCCATTTTTTATTGTACCTCATTAACAGCTTTTTTTTTAAATTTCAACTCAGTTAGATTTTAGTTCTTTTATCTATCCAGAAAGGGATTCTCTAATATCTTCCAAGCCCAACTAGCACATTGATAATCATCATTCTGAACTCTAGTTTGGATTTATTACTAATGTCCATATTTATTAGGTCCCTAGCTGTTGGTACTGCCTTATTCTTTAGTGTGTATGTGTCTGTGTGTGTGAGTTTTTCCACCTTGTCATTTTATCCAGATGAGAATAGATGAATGAGAGAATAAAATACTAAAAGGGTGACAAAGAACCCAGAAAAATATATGCTAACTAAATCAAAAGAGACCCAAAATGGGGGGAAGGAGTGGGGGGAGAAATAAAAAAATAAAAAATAAAAAACATATATATTAGACTGGTGAATAGAACAGAGCCACCCACTTGATACTGGGTGTATTCTGGTCTCTTAGAAGAAACTACCTCCCAAAATTTCAAAGAAAGAAAAAACACATATATAAACAAAAGTAAATGTAAACACAATGAAGGGTTGAAATATACTGTAAAGATGAAAACTTTAAAAGATTCTAAAAAGGAAATTGATAGGAAGTTGGTTGGAAAAGGAAAAAAGAGAGAGAATGTGATCGGGCCAGAGATTAGAAAATAGCCATGTGCTAGATTTAGGGTATATTTTGATCTATTAGATGAAATTGTATTCCAAAATTTAAAAGAAAAAACC
Organism: Taxidea taxus jeffersonii; assembly: GCA_003697995.1. NCBI lineage: Eukaryota > Metazoa > Chordata > Mammalia > Carnivora > Mustelidae > Taxidea > Taxidea taxus. The sequence goes on along the minus strand of ML105168.1, from coordinate 76,986 downwards.
TATATGTATACAAAAAATAAGGTTAAATACAATGAAGGAGTAAAATATGACTATAACAATGAAAATTTAAAAAGATTCTTTAAAAAGGTATTTATAAGATAAAACCATTTAAAAATGTTAAAATAAGAAAGGAAAAGTTAAAGAAAATAGAGTAAGAAAAAATAAAATTAAAAAAATTAACCTTTGAAAGACTAAAGGATCATGGAAAAATGTGTTTTTTTCCCCTAGCTCTGGAGTTCTGCAGCTCTCATTAATGGTTAAACTTGTTCTTAGCTGGATGGTCTTGCTGATCTTCTGGGTGAGGGGCCTGTTGCAGTGATTCTCAAATGTCTTTGCCGGAGCTGGAATTGCACTGCCCTTGCCAGAGGCCAGGCTAAGTAATCCCCTCTGGTTTGCTCTTGGGAGATTTTATTCCCTGAACGCTTTCTTTTCCATAGAGCTTTGGAAGACTGGAATGAAAATAGCAGCCTCCCAATCTCAGACCTGGTGGAGCTGAGAGCTCAGGGCCCCACTCCTCCGTGCAGCCTCAGAGAAAAGCAGTCAATCCCTCCCGTCTCCCAGGTCTCCAGCCACACTCCATGCTGGTGCATGGCTCCGGTGCATGGCTCTGTTTGGAGTCTCCAAACCCAGCAGATTCCTGCCACATGCTCCGGTGCTGTTCCTCCCGGAGGAGGAAGGAGGGGTTCTCTCCAGATCTGCCACTAATGGGGTCCCTTCTCAAAGAGAAGTAGTCCGACTGTGCCTCAGATCATGGTTTAAGGTAACCCCAAGCTGAGAGCCCCTCCTCAGCTCTGTATCTGCAGCTGGTTTCCCTGCTCTGATACCTGGCAGCTTGGGCACACTCAAACACCCCTGGTCTTTCTGTGACCCCCGCAGGTCCTGAGACCACACAGTCCCTGTGAATGCTACACCCCCACTTAGCCTCTGGAGCAATGTCCTTCAGTGGATAAGACTTCTTAAAAGTTCTGATTTTGTGCTCCGCTGCTCTGCTGCTTGCCAGGAGCTGCCCCTCCCCCAATTTATCTTTCCCTTGCTTAGGATTCACTTCGCTTACCTTCCAGAAAGTGGTTGATTTTTTGTTTCTAGAATTGTTGCTCTTCTTCTCTTCTATCTCCTGTTGAGTTCGTAGGTGTTCAGAATGGTTTGATAACTATCTAGCTGAACTCCTGGGATCTAATGCTATTTCAGTTTCCTACTCCTCTGACATCTTGCTTCCTTCTCCCTCTCCACAGCTATTTTTTAATAGCTCCAAATAACCTGTATTTTCCCTAGTTCCTACTGGTAATATAGCATGATTGTAAGGAGAACCCCAAAATATCTAGATTCATAGCATAGCTGAACTTTTTTTTTTTTTTTAAACTTTGGAAAAAGTGCTTTATATACCATTTGCACAATACCAGGATAAAGTCAGCTGCACTGATGTGATTTGCTGGTTTGGTCATGATAATCAAAAAAATGTAGATGTTATCATAAGACTGTGAAAAGTGTGAAAAGTGGTGCTTAAGATGATATAATATCACATTTGAGAATCTGGTAATGAAAAAGTTTACTCAGTAATATATGGTTTAAAAATCCAGAATATTTATGGGGTTCCTGAGTGGCATAGTTGGTTAAGCATCTGACTCTTGATTTTGGCTCAGGTCATGATATCAGGGTTATCAGATCGGGACGCTTGGCTCTGTGCTCAGTGTGGAATCTGCTCAAGACCCTCTCTCCTTCTCAGTTCGTGCATGTGCACTTGTTCTCTCTCTATCTCTCTCTTTCAAATAAATAAATAAATAATCCTCAAAAAATAAAATAAAAATCCAGAAACTTCTAATAATGCCTTCAGAAAGAATTAATTCACAATTGCAAATACATAATTTTAAAAGTATAAAAACATAAAAAGCTTCGTCATTTGCAATGCATGGATAGACCTAGAGAGTATTATGTTAAGTGAAGTAAGATAGAGAAAGGCAAACACCATATGATTTCACTTATAGGTGGACTTTAAAAAAACAAAACAAACAAATTAACAAACAGACTTTTAAATACAGAGAACAAAATGGTGATTGTTAGAGGGGAGATGGGTAGGGGATAGCAAAATAGTTAAAGTGAATTAAAGGGTGCAAACTTCCAGTTGTAAAATAAGTTACAGTGACAAAATGTATAGCATAGGGAATATAGTCAATAATACTGTGACGATGTTGTATGGAAACTACACTCACCATCACAAGCAGTGAGTAATATATGTATTTGTTTTGTTTGTTTTTATATATATTATTGAATCAATATGTTATACACCTGCAATAAATATATCATTGTATGTCAGTTATACTCTAGTAATTTTTTAAAGGTAGGGGGAATTGACAGTTTCATTTATCTACATTATTTTCTGGAGACATAGTATAGTGATCAATAAAATGGATTTTAGGGTACCTGGTCAGTTGGGAGTGCAGTCCCATACTGGGTGTAGAGCTTACTTTAAATATATATATATTTGACAACAATTTATAAAGGAAATGGGTTTGGGCATCAGACAGAATCAGGTTCAAGTCCTAGTTCTACCTTATTCTTGTTCTGCTCCCTAATCAAACCTAAATCTCTCAGCACCTCAGTATCCTTATCTATAAAATGGGAGATCATATGAATAAATGAATATATACATACATACATAAATAAAGAATAACATAAATATTGAACTCATAGGGTGGGTGTGAGGAACAAATGACAACTCACATAAAGTACTTGGTTCATAGTAAGCATGCAATATATTAGCTATTAATGCTATTTATAATAGTACTCAATAAATTGCTCCAAATTCTACAATATTCCTCAAACCTATTTGACTTGAAGGCCTGTACTTTTTCATTATACCACAATTGCCTGCATAATACTTAAATTTAAAAAATAACAGATATTGGTTTCATAAACATTTCTGTCTATGGATGACTCACATGAACTTTGGGGCACACAATCCCTGTAACAGATTGTCTTACCAAGAATATGTGGGTTTTCCAAGGATAAATCAAATTTCCTCAAATATTGCTGTTCTGTGGTCATCTGGACACAAGGGCAATAGAGAAAGCTTTATAGTAACATCCAGAAATGTCATTAGGATAAACTTGCATTGAACTTGAAATGATTGAGTGTCTAGCCCAAGCAAGTCCTTATGATGTGCTTAGTCAATGTTTTTGGAAGGAAGCAATGAGGGAAGGAGAGAAGGAAGGAAGGAAACAGAGGCAATCAGAAAGGTACAACCAAGAAATGAATTAATTGTAAAGATTCAGGACCTTCTTCTTGCTTAGTTGTTTCAATCTAGCTGCAGCCAAAAATCGTCTTCGTCCTTCCACTTTTGCCCCAAATTGGAGGCACATCCTTACTTCATTGTCAGGCTGGATTTAAGGTATTGTCCTTCCTTCCTAACCTCTTGCACAATTCTGTTTTTGAAAATTTGCCCTTCATTTAATACTGCCTAGAAAATTACATCCTAATATTCCTGGGTGGATGCCCCACTCCCTGAAATTGAGAATGTTTCTCTGTTAACTTATTTTATCCTTTTGTATTTAATGCTCTACATATGTCTTCTCCTCAGTCCTCATGGCCCCATTAAGAAGGCAACATTCATCTATTATTCCTCTCCAGCACACAATCTTTTTTTTTTTTTTAAAGATTTTATTTGTTAGAGAGATAGAGAGAGCGAGCACAGGCAGACAGAGTGGCAGGCAGAGGCAGAGGGAGAAGCAGGCTCCCTGCCAAGCAAGGAGCCCGATGTGGGACTGGATCCCAGGAGGCTGGGATCATGACCTGAGCCGAAGGCAGCTGCTTAACCAACTGAGCCACCCATGCGTCCCTCTAGCACACAATCTTATACAAATGAATATTTGCAGACTTTTTAAACATTTACTCCTATTTTTCTGAATACATGTATATATGTGTATGTATGTATGTATGTGTGTGTGTGTGTGTGTTGCTATTTGAATTACATGGCATGGTTTCTAATAAACATATTAAGAATATAGGATTTGGGGCACCTGGGTGGCTCGGTGGGTTAAGTGGCTGCCTTCAGCACAGGTCATGATCCCAGCCTCCTGGGATCCAGTCCCACATCAGGATCCCTGCTCAGTGGGGAGCCTGCTTCTTCCTCTCTCCGCAGCTCTTTCTGCTTGTTATGTCTCTCTCTCTCCCCTCTCTGTCAAATAAATAAAATCTTTAAGGAAAAAAAAAAAAGAATACGTAGCTTGCTCCATTCATCAATTCAAATACAAAAGGACAGTACAGGAGATGATGGATAACTCCATCATGCATTGTCCATTGTCAAGAAGAAATTCAGCAGGATAGGTACAATTAGAGATACGGTATTTCACCTGTGGATGGCCAGCTGCCCACCGCCCATGTGAACCTACTTTCAGCACTCGACAGACATTGCAAGTGAATATCATTTTGATCAAAGCCCCAAGTTAGATCACACACTGAAAATTGATTCATCTAGATTATACCTTAGACTGAGAAGTATATTGGAAGTTTTCTACCCGAGAAAACCAGCTTAAAAATCATATTAAGACTTGTCACTCTGGGAGACTTGGATATATGAAAAGAGCTTGATGTGGAAGTTTGGAAAGTACCTATACTAAACTGAACTATTGCCAAGATTATTAACGTGTCACTCTGATGAGCCAAGAATTTCCATTTTCCCCGTAGGGGAGGATGCCTTGGATAGTCTGAGGTGGAGAGAGGGCACAGCTTTTTATTTTAAGAATAAAGAATTTCAACTTGAAGAAAAGAATCGCAGTGAAGTTTTGACAGAACTTTTTAGGAAGTGGAGGCAAGCATGATGTTTTATAAATGTTGGTGTTACAATCAGATCACTTTTGGTAGGTGCCTTCTGATCACCTAATTAGTATAGTGTCAGCTGGGCTTGAAAACCATTTCTTTTATATAAACCATCTGTTTTGTCATAAACGTTTCCTTATAAGCCACATGCAGGCAGAGCATTTGTTCTTTTTCGACATTATCTTCTGTGTTCTTTGTTTCTACATCCTGTGTCCTGAAAGGTAATTTTAACCTGTCTAGGAAGTATACAGGGTGTGAAGCAGAATAAACAAAGAAATATTTGGTAAATTTAAAAAAAAATCACTTGATTGAAGACACAATTTTAGGATTAGTGATCTCAGACATTGGAGAGCACATTTTCTTTAGTCCTTCTCATGAAAAAGCATTTCTATTTCCAAAATGGTGAGCCTTGGATCAAGTTGCCTTCTGAGCCTCAATTTTCTTATTTAAAAATGAGAGTAACAAACATGGAAGGAGCTAAATTAAATGCAAATGCCAAAGGACAACATAAGAGAAATAATATGTTGTTGTAAATGACACGTTAAAAGTGAAAGTATTTTAGGGGCACCTGGGTGGCTCAGTGGGTTAAAGCCTCTGCCTTTGGCTTGGGTCATGATCCCAGGGTCCTGGGATCGAGCTCCAAATCAGGCTCTCTGCTCAGTGAGGAGCCTGCTTCCTCTTCTCTCTCTGCCTGCCTCTCTGCCTACTTGTGATCTCTGTCTGTCAAATAAATAAAATCTTAAAAAAAAAGTGAAAATATTTTATAAACTACAGAAGCAGTAACAGTTGTAGCAGTTGGATATGTTTCAATCATTGGGACAGTTATTGACCACTAGCAAGAAGGCTAATATGAGTCACTTAATAACAACTTTCTACTATTGGTGACTCGCTAAATTTCTCTTCCTTAGTAGGTTCTTTCTACTTATCTAAGTATAGTCAGTCTTTTGCAAGCTAGTGAAATTACTGACTATGAAATAACTATTTAGGATTTGTTTCCCCTTTACCTTAAAATCTAACCAAAATGCACAGCATAAATCTGCCACTCCAACTCGATCAGAATTACACAGCTCTACTTGAGCTCTACTGAGTGTCCAGATATCTGGCTACATATTAGTAGGTCGGAAATAATCAAAAGATCAAGAGCATCAACATCAGTTCAGGAATGTCTGCACAGAGACTTATGGTCAAGCTATGAACACCAGTTATAAGCACAATCAAATGCTCTTAAAGCATTTCAATAAAGTGTATTGGAAAATTTTCAAAAGCGTGCTAAACACATAAGGAAAATACAGCAATCTTTCCTGGTTTGTGAATTTCTTGGTAGTAATGGTAGTAGTGTTGATATTATTTGTTTATATTTACACAGCACCTTATATTATTCTAAATGCTTTAGATCATATAGCTCACAACAAGCTTTAGTTCCACCTAGTTCATCCCAATTTACAGAAATTAAGCTTGAAAACTATGGTAGAAAACCACTCAAGATTCTTATTCGCCTGCATATTTTGAGTGTCTGTTAAGTGCAGAACTTTCTCATTCCTTTTATCATGTAATATTTCAGCCTATAGGAATCTATTCTTATTGTCCTCATTTTTAAACACATTTTAGCTGAGGCTCAGGAACATGAACAGTCTCAAAACAAGATTAGTGACAGAACTAGGATTTGAAACCCAGAGTTCTGACCTTTTGGAAAGCATGGTTGCTGGCGATGCTCACAGCCTGAGCTCCTCTATGAGGCTGATCCTGGCTGTGGGGAGGGAGAGGAAAAGGAAACAAACTATAGGGCAGAAAGCAATGCAGTGAAAATATATAAATATGCTGAGAGGGCCACACTGCAGTTGCCAAGCTATGATGTATTTCATCTGGTAAAAGTTAATGAATACTTAACAGATTGTCCCATGGATTCCAATATCCTAATCTTTGAAGAACCTTCCTAAAAAACATAATGCCTCTAGTATGGACTTGATAAATTCTCTACATTAATATTCTTTTGGATACCCTTAGCACTCCTCATACCTAGTGCAGTGGGAGGGCAGTTTGATTTCTTTGCATGAGGTTCGTCATTCCAGAGAAATATCCCTAACCAGGGATGTTGTCTCCTTGAATGACTTCAACATCCTTTCTGTTGTTCAAGGAAAAACCCTTGGCTGCATCCATGATTCCTCTCCTTTCTCTCACATTCTTTATCCATGGCAATAAATTTGTTAGGCTCTACCTGGAGCTACATGTTTCTCCCCACCACCACCACTACAAATTTCTATGATTTATTTGTCATGTGCTCTAAATCAACCCCAAGCCTTTATTCATACAAAATTCTATCCCAAAAGAATCCTTTATCCTACCTTTGCAGAATTGAGTTTTTCTAATTTAATGTGGTATTATAAAAAATATCCCTATGAAATTTCAACTTCTGTCTTTAGATAATTCCTTTCAGACTCTGAGCTTCTGAGACTATTTTTGAACTTTCAGAAGTGTGATGTCCATCGTGTTAGCTCCTTTTCAGATTTCAGATTGGTTTCCTGTCACCCCCCCCCCAGAAAAAAAACACAAATCATGCAGGTCTTTATTCCAACCACTAATATAAAGGTTGTGAAGGACAAGTACAAGGGATAAGGCTACAGCATGCTGCTCCAGGCTTCTCTCCAATGCAGTATTAGTCAGCACTTTAGAAGGACAGTTGATGGTTATACTAACTATAAATCTATAAATCCGGACTGTATCATATCCCTCTATCTTATCCACAAGGACATCATATGCTCTGCTGAAAATCAAGAAGCACTCTATCTATGTCATTCTTCTACTTTGCCAGTCTACTAATGCTACCAGAGGAGAAAATTGTATTAGGTTGGCTTGTCTTATTATTCCAATTCACAGGGAATTTTGTAATAAATCTTTAGAGTTTTAATATAATGCCATTCCTGGTTTTATCTGTTTTCATCTTTTTGAAGTAAGACTATTTGACCAACTCCAGTCTATTGGCAGCTCCATCATCTTCCAAGATTTTGCGAATGTTACTTCATAATTATTTTCAGTGGTATTTACAATTTGTTCATTCATAAAATACCACTCACCCAAACATTTTTAAATATTAAAATATTTAATTTTTAGGCCTGAATCAACTCATAATTCAACTATATAGTTGCTTAAAGTCTTCCTTATAAAAGAATTTTCTCAGAATATTACATTAAAAAGACAGGTTGCACACAGGCGTCTCTCTTGTGCCCATCCCACCAAATTACTAAATATAGAAATGATTCAAAAAATGATAATAAGTTGAAAATAGTGCTATCATAAATAAGTAGAGGTGCCAGTCTTTGAACAGAAACTTTTGAAAATCAAATGCATATTGAACTAGTTTGTTGGAAAAATAAGAATGGAGGAAACCATCATTGACATAGAGGAGAAAAGTAGGGTAAAGGGAGAGGCAGGTTCTGTGGTATTTGAATTTCATGATCAATAAATACATGACAAGTCTTTTGGGCTACTGCTTCTGAAGCTTAGCATGTACTTGAATTACCTGGGGAACTTGTTCACATGCAGAGTCTGATTAGAAGAGGGGGAGGTTATGGCCAGGAACTTGCCTTTCATGCCAGACAATGTTGACAGTGCTGGTTTTTGGACTTTGTTTGAGTAGGAAGGATCTTGATCTGAGGCTCTCTGGAGTGCCCAGCAATCTGTTTTAAGAAGCCCTCCAGAGGATTCTGATATAAGCTCAAATGTGAGACCCACTGTTAGGTAACTGAACAGGTACATTTAGTTCCACTGGCTTATTACCCACCTTTTGCCTACACTTCCATCCCCTCCTCTATTCCGAGGTATAAGCTCCACAAGTGTTTGCTCCCAAGATTAAAACCTTACCTAACTCTACTCTTAGATGGAATTAGTCATCTGCTGAGAAGGGTCGCTTGTGTTGATTTGCTATCTGAGGTACAACAAAGCAGACTTGGAGATAACTTTTAGCTCTACCAACTACTTGAAAGTTGAACAAAATAAAAGGCAGTTCTACCCAGTGAGAAAATTATCCAAGAGATCCATCCAGGTTGAAGCAATTCTTACTTGGGTATTTGCATGAAGGGTCCCTTGCTTGTGAAATTCACCTTTCCTAAAATTAACCTGTCAGTTGGCATCCAAACCACCATTATGCAGCCTGTGTCTAGTTTTGCTTCTGTTTGTTTTTTTTTTTTTTGTATGTTTGTTTCTTAGGGATCACCCCGGGGCTACATAGAAACCAACCATATATTCAAATACTTCAATGTTATTATTCAAGCTAAAAGCTATTAAGTAAAATATTAATCCACCTACCTTGATAATAATCTGGAAGGCTAGGGTCATATTAAAAATTTTGGACTGGGGGGCGCCTGGGTGGCTCAGTGGGTTAAAGCCTCTGCCTTCAGCTCAGGTCGTAATCCCAGTGTCCTGGGATCGAGCCCCGCATCAGGCTGTCTGCTCAGCGAGGAGCCTGCTTCCTCCTCTCTCTCTGCCTGCTTCTCTGCCTACTTGTGATCTCCGTCTGTCAGATAAAAATTTAAAAAATCTTTAAAAAAAAATAAAAATAAATGTTTGGACCGGGGCCCCTGGGTGGCTCAGTGGGTTAAAGCCTCTGCCTTTGGCTCAGGTCATGATCTCGAGGTCCTGGGATTGAGCCCCTCATCAGGATCTATGCTCAGCAGGGAGCCTGCTTCCCTTCCTCTCTCTCTGCCTGCCTCTCTGACTGCTTGTAATCTCTGTCTATCAAATAAATAAATAAATAAAATGTTTAAAAAAATTTTGGACTCTTCAGAGTTCCACATGTGAACATGAGAGTCACAAGGATAACCTGTATGTGGTCCTCAAGGCTTCACTCCAACCCTAGACAACTCCGTCCTTTTTTCTTTCCATTTCTTTTCTTTTCTTCTCGGTCTATAGCTGTTGATCTCAGCATTCCATAAGTAGTTATATTTTAGGGATTCCAGACAATTTCTTCAGCTATAGTACTTCATTAGTGTAGCAATGTTAAGTATTGCCAATGGACAGTTAAGGCAACAGAAAGCTTTCCTCCCCCAAATGACATATTAAAATCTCCAGGGGGAACATGCGAGATTTGAAAAGCTTCTTGCCCAGTTAATGTTTTTGGTTTTGAAATCATTTTATGTAATGTTTCCATGTCCTTCTTGATTACGTCTCCAGAAAGAAGTAATTCTTTATAAATAACAATAATATTTGCTTCAGAACTTCTTTGTATTTTAAAGGAATAAAACATTATAGACAAAACCAAAGCCCCTTGAACATTTTCTTCCTTCGCTGCATAAACCACTTTCCCTCCTTGTGAGTCTTCATCCCGGACAAGTATTTACATTTTGTTCACATGCAGAGCTAGTGCTCAGCTGATATGAGGCATACAAGCTGACTTTCTTTATGCTTTTCCTTACAATATCATGCTTTATAAATCTAGCCATTTAGATATGATATATCAGGTTTATCTACTTCTGAATATTTTATTATAAGCATGCAATCAAAAATATAAATATAAAAAATATATATAAATATAAATTTGATATAAATTTGAAATCTTAAATATACATATATGTGTATATATATATATATATAACCTACTTTAGAAAATGTAATGAACGTCTTTGCACTCAGCACTCAGTTTTATCATGTAAGTGTTCACAAAATAACTGCATATTCTTTTTATGAAATAAAAATATTTTTTAGAGTTTCCCCAAAATTGTAAACCTACCATTCCCATAATCACTACTTGGCACTCAAACATATACAAGAATCTTTCGTCTCCTGGATCCTTTCTGTTTTTGACAAATTTGCTAGAAGAGATAAACTTAGCAAAAATTGGACCAAGAGATTTCAGTTATTTAGAGGGAGAAATAAGACAACAGAAACGCTGGAGAACTTTTTGAAAAATTCCCTTTCATTTCATTCCCTTCTCAAAGTAGCCATTCTGATAAATTCAGCATTTCACACTCCATGAATTTGTTTCTTCATGCAACCTCTGCCTAGTTTTAAGATTTTTCTCCTTATCCTGATGTTCTTCAATTTTACTCTAATGTATCTAGCTGTGGTTTGGTTGATTTTATTTTAGAAGTTATTTATTTGGGTATTTTCAGTATTGCTTGGAGAACTCCTCTATCTTTTTTCAATCTTGATAATCCTTAGTTATTATTTTTTTGAGTATGGCTTTTCTTTCCTTCTATTCTTTTTCTCTGGAATGATTCTCAAGCATTTGCTACAGCCTCTCCAGCTGCCCTACATTTATTTATTTATTTATTTATTTATTTGGATTTATTCCTTTGTCCCTCTTGATTTCTTTCTGGGTGAGTTTCTAGGCCCATCTTTCAATTCACTAATGTGTTTTTTTCATTATATCACTATTTTATTCCACCTAATATACTTTCTAATTTATATTATATTTTCCCATGATTTCTCATTGGTTCTTTTCCATAAGAGGGGATGGATATTTTTGGGGGGAGGGTTTGTTTTTCTTTTATGCTATTTTTTTTCCCTTTAGCATTTAATTTATCCCATTGAGGATTCTAAATACCTTTTAAAACTCTTGTTGAATGATTCTATAGAATTCATTTTTTCTGGAATGAATCTTACTGACTGTCTTTTTTGGGATTCAGGTTCTTCATTTATTCTCAGTATTTGCTTTTTGTCTCCTTTTAATAAGAGGGTTGTGGGTTCTTTTTTTTTTTTTTTTTTTTTTTCTTTTTTTTCTCTCTTTTCCTGCCTTCTTCCTCTCCTCTCCCTGCTTACTTTTCTTGATGCCAGTCTATTTCCATATTGGTGTTGGCAGTGGGTGCTTAGACCCCATGGACTCAGGCAGTCCAGAACCAGGTTTTGATACTGGAGATAAGCAGATTCAGTCCCTGAATCAGCAGAAGTCTGTGATCAGCTCATGGATTCCATGTACACATCCTGTATTCCCACCCCCACCCCCCAGCTTTTTGATTGCTTAGAGAGGTACTGGTCAAGCCAGTAGCCATTTATCACTTGTGATGATTGAAACTTAATTTCCAATCAGCTAAATTACATAAAATTTAAAATGCCGTTTCCCAGTCGCACTAGCTGTTTCTGCTTAAGGTACCTTAAAGAATGGCTCTTCTCCATCATTGCAGAGAGTTGTGCGGATAGCACTGATCTAGAATTATCCTAGGCATTTCTTTTTCTCAGCAGCAGTGTTTTAGGCTACTCTTCTTTGGAGGGAGTGAGCCACATACTCTGGCCCTCCTGCTCTCAAACAGGGATACTGACTCTGTTCTTCTCTTTTAGCCTTCTTTTCTGGAAGTAGCTGAAGATCCAATGCCTACACTTTATTCCTGAGCCTGGAAAGTCTATAGTTGCAGAATCACTCATGTTTTGCATTTCTGTTCTTTTCTGGTCTTCAGATTAGAAGCTACTTCTAGATTTTTCTTTTTATATTTTAACCATTATAAATACACATGGATCCCTGAAGCAAAAATTTGTGCATCTTGACCTAGAAGAAGTCTGTTCACTTTTACGATAGGTTTATATTCCATTATATTTTTGATCCGTCTATATTTGTTTACACATATCCATTTTGTGGCTATTTTGGTTACTTCTTGTTTTTACAATTTGAATAAATTAACATTTATTCTTGCACATAACTTCTACACAAATGTGAGAGGCATATAGCGAGATAAGAAATGGAGTTGCTGGGTCATAGAAAACATGCACATTTAATACTTTCATATTGTTCTGCAAAATTATGCGCTATTCCCCATAATTTTCCAAGGTTTAAAATTTACTTTTGCACCTATGCTAGGTATATAATGCCACCTCATTTTAATTTTCATTTCTTCAATTATTAGAGAATAATAATGTGGGAGGGGCAGAAGGAGAGGGAGAGAAAATATCAAGCTGAGTGCACACTGATTGCAGAACCCCACTTGGGCCCAATCTCACAACTCAGAGATCACAACCTGAGTCAAAACCAAGAATCAGACGCTTAACCAACCAACTGCACCATCCAGGTGCCCCTGATTTGTTTTTAACTTTAATTTTTTTTTCTTGTGTGTCTTCATCAATAAATTATTCCCTAGCTCAAATGCATAAAGATATCTTGCTGCTGTATTTTCTCCTAAACGTTTTAAGATTTGTTTTTCATATTTTCATATTTCATACATACATATTTTCAACATTTCGTTTTTCACATTTTCATACATGCATAGTTTTACCATTTCATCTGTTTTTCATACATTTCAAATGTAATACCTCTGGATATATCTTCGTATGTGTGTAGTGAACCCCAAGTTTAATTTGTTCCATATATAAAATCAGTGGCTCTATACCCCTTTGTGTATGGATTTTTCCTCTCCTCTTTGACTTCTCATGTTGCATGTATGTTATGCTAATATACAGGTATTTGTAGGCCTGTTCTTATTCTCTGTTCTTTATCGTTGATCTATTTATCACATGATCCAATTTTACACTGTCTTCACAGCCAGTCTTTGTATCTTCTAAGGCAAATCTCTCTCACTTTGTGTGTCTTCAAAGTTTTATCTATCTACCCATTGACTAACTTATTACTTTCACATTGCAATATTCTATCTATTTTTTTGCATCTTACATACATGGACACATGCATGCACACATATACACATTCATATGGGGAGATTGCATTTAACTTGTACATAAATTTGGAAGAACTGCTATTTTCCTCTGTTGCTTTTTCCATTCAAGAAAATGAAAGACTTCCATATTTCTCTATTTAGAGAAATGTTTTTTTTAGATCCTTCAGGAAATTTTATGATTTTCTTGCAAAAGATCTTATACACCATTGGTTAGATTTATTTGTTGGTAGTTCATACTTTTAGTTGCCCCTTTGAATGATATTCCTTTTTTAAATAATCCTTTTTCTAAATATATTTTAGTGGGATATAGAAAAGCAGGTATTTTATATGTCGTGTTTTGTCAAGCAAGACTAATGACATTCATTATTAAATTTAAGAGTCTGATATTTTAATAGAGAGTATAATGTCTTGACAAAATAAATGGATGTTTTATTAAGCTGTATTTATTTTTCTATTTTTATTTTGTTGGCTAAAACCACCAGGAGACTAATTGAAGTCTTGAGTCTAGGCATCCTTGTTATATGTGACTTGAAAGGGAAAGCTTCTAATATTTTCCCATGAAGTAATATTGGAAACTATATTCTTACATTGTCACTATAGGACAGTGAGTCTCAAACCTTAGGGTACATCAGAATCACCTCTAGGGCTTATAAAAACACAGATTGCTATCCTCCACCCCAGAGTTTCTGATTCAGTAAATGTGGGCTGGACAAAGATGATTTCTATTGCAAAACAACTTTTCAGGAGGTGCTCTTGCTGCAGGTTTGAAGAACACACTTTGGAAACAAACATAGAGAAGGAAGAGACGCTGGGTTTGCAGATGAGAGGCAGGGTCCAGTGGTCAGTGAGATCTCACCTAGAAGATGCCCTCTGAGCCGAGTCTTGAGGACATGAGGGAGTTTGCTGTGAAGATGGTTGGAAGAGCATCTCAGGTAGAGGAAACACAAGAGTGTTGTTGATGTTCTTGACAAAGTCAGAGGCTATTGTGGCTAGAGAGGCATGGTCTGGAAGAGTCATAAAAAACATTGTAGAGGGCTGGTAGGAGGACAGGAGGACCTTTTTGGTCATTAAAAGGACTCTCTCTCAAAAAAAAAAAGGACTCTCTCATTTTCATGACTTAGGGAATTGCTCTGAGGATAACGTGACTTCTTATCACATTATGTGACTAATATTTTAAAAGGATTACCTGACCTTTGCATTAAAAGTAAACACAAGGGTGCCAGGACAAAAAAAGAGATACCAGGTGAGGGGTGACATCAGTAATCCAAGGAAGAGTTGTGGCGCTGTTGGTGGGGAGAAGTGATAGGATTTACATACAGTTCCAGGGGAAACCTAGCGTATATCTTGCCATTGGATAAGGAGTATGGTAGGAGAGGAATCATGCACACTGCCAAAGCTATTTGCCTGAACACCTGAAAGGATGTTGGAGTCATTCAAGGAGAGGACACCCTGACTATTTCTCTCACGTGAAGAACCTCGTGTAAAGAAACCAGACTCTCCTCCCACTGCCCTGGGTGTGAAGGGTCCAAAAGAATATCAATGCAGAGAATTTGTTGAGTCCATACTAGGGGCATGATGGTTTTTATGAAGGATTATTAAAGGATTAGGGACCACTGTAGACTTCCTTGTGAAAAAATAAATTATATTTTAAACTGGCTAGTGTTAATCCTGTGGCTCAACACCAAACCAACTCAAAATGAATAGGGCAACACACAGGTTTGCCATGGATTAGATTTATTTACTATTCTGCCTCTTGATATTTGCCTCTGGAAAATAGTAGTCATTTCAACTCATGTGTTTTTCCTGAAAATGAGACTGGAATGCGCCTCTGACAGAGTGAGCGTTCCTTACCACACTAAGATGCCTGCTGTGAGCAGCTGCAGAACCAGCTCTGTTTCAGGGACAAAGAAAAGCATATTGTGGAAGTAACCACATCTCATGCTTCTTTTCTACTTTTCTTTGCATTTACTTTTATTTTATTATTTCTAAAAAGCCAAAGCTGTTTTTTTTCTTCTGATTTACATGAACTACTGATCTTACATAAAATGCACCTTACCCTTTTCAGTTAACTATGATTACCTTTAATTCTCTCTAGCTGTGGAATGGATAATGCCTTAAGTTAAAAAATCAGGTTTTCACACAAGGTAAGAAAATTGTCAAGTGTACACAGGGCTTGATGTCTATTGTTAACTGTCTAACAAGGAGAACATTGGGGCATATCAGAAAAGAGCTTTTAATCAACACTACATACAGTTCTTATTTATATTACTAATGCTTGTATATTTAAATGATTCTTTTCCCTCTCAACCAAATCGGTCGTTCACTGATATAATGTAGAAGGAAGTCCACATCTCTTGATTGGTAACATCTCTTAACTATATTTTGTAGTATTCCTGACTGTGTGTTCTTACACATTAAAACCAATAATAAGATTTCCGTTGCAAGTGTTCAACTTTTATCTTCTGAATAATAAATAGACTGAAGGAGCTCTTCTGTTGCCCCCCCCCCACCATCATCACCACTCTTTAGCTTCTAAACAGTGAAACTGAATTTTTTGAGTAGGGTTCAGGAAAAAGAAGACAGATTCAGGAGTTTAAAAGACCCTGGTGTGAATCTTGACTCTTCGATAGCATCCCGGACAAATTTTCATCCCACCTCTTCTTGAGTGTTATAGTGACAGAAAATGTGTTACTTGACTTCCACAGTGGGTGCATTTATTTTTGTTGTTTCTAGCTGTTATTTCCATGTACATATATAAAAATTTGAGCCTTAATTTCTTCACTAAATAAATGGAAATCAAGAGGTGCCTGGGTGACTCAGTCAGTCAAGCCTTCAACTCTTGGTTTCAGCTCAGGTCATGATCTCATGAGTCCTGAGATCAAGCCCTGAGCCCACTCTATGCTCAGCAGGGAGTCTGCTCAAAGCATCTCTCCCTCTGCCCCTCCCCCCACTCCCCTCTGTGTGTGCGCACATGTACTCTCTCTCTAAAAAATAACTAAACTTTGGGGTGCCTGGGTGGCTTGGTGGGTTAAAGCCTTTGCCTTCGGCTCAGGTCATGATCCCAGGGTCCTGGGATCGAGCCCTGCGTCCAGCTCTCTGCTCAACAGGGGGCCTGCCCCCCCACCGCCTGCTTCTCTGCCTACTTGTGATCTCTGTCAAATAAATAAATAAAATCTTTAAAAAAATAAGTAAACTTTAAAAAAAGTAAGTGTAAATCAAAATGGGACTATCACAGGGCAGAGGGTTAAAGATAATATGTATAAAATGTCGGTCTTATTGCCATTTCCATCCCAAATGTTAAGTTATCATTAGTTATTTACTATTATTAATTTTTAAAGAATATGTCAAATTTTTGCTTGAAGGAGACAGTGTCATTGGGAGGTAATGATGTAAATAAACATAAAGTGAATTTGATATTGTTTTGATATAAATTCGATTCTGTAGAACTGATACAAGAATCTTATTAATTGGTAGAATAATGATACAGAAAACAACTGCGGAAGGACTTCAGATAGAAAATATTTTAGATATTTAGCACTTAGGTAGATTTGTAGATGGAGGTAGTGTTAAGTCTGTATGTATTCTGAGAGGAAATATTATTTTATCATAAATGTAAATCACAGACATAAAGTAACATGTAAAATATAGCTTCAAAAGAAGAAAAAGAGTTGTCAGGGAATCTGCTTGTCTCTGGCTTCCAGTATGGATGGGGAACCATGACACCACCATCTTGTGTTCTGTGGGGACCACCACAGACATCTCAGCCTTCTCGCACCCAACCTCCACACCACTGTGTAAATACACACGTTATATATAGACATACTGCTCTCACATGACATTGCTTATACCCAAGCCCAAACAACACACACACCTCCACATATCTCAGAATTATGATCTGTTAAGGCAGATGCAAACCTCAGAGGGAGAAACCACTTATAGCTTTCTTCACAATAGCACTGGTTCGGAGACTCAGAGCAAACACAATTCTCAATGATTGCTTGCCCTATGGAAGTCCTCTATGAGAGGTGTAGACATAGAGGACTCAAAATGTTCTCCTTACTTTTAACTAAAATTGAAGAGAGATTCAGTGACACCTGATAAATTTAACTTTTCTTTGTCCAAACAAAACCGAGGCTCTTATTCATTTCATGACAGGCACATGATTATTTTTTTAATATTTTATTTATTTATTTATTTGTCAGAGAGAGAGAGAGAAAGAGCACAAGCAGCCAGAGGCAGAGAGAGAAGCAGGCTCCCCGCCAAGCAGGGAGCCCAGTGCGGGGATCTATGCAGGGCTTGATCCCAGGACCCTGTGATCATGACCTAAGCCAAAGGCAGACGCTTAACGACTAAGCCACCCAGGCATCCCAACAGACACATAATTATTGATGAAAGCCATTAGGAAGCAATCATAGGCCCTAGATACTCCCACACTGTATATATATTCCAAGACTACTGCTCTATATCTATTCTACATATAGACACATCTATATCTACTAACAGCATGGAAAGAAAATTAGGGTGGGAACTGAGTGCCACTGGTTTCAAGGGTGTTTATAGATCATTTACAGGATCCCATAGAGAACAACTGGTAGACTGGACCTAGAACTAACTTATTCTGTAATAGGAAATTCAAAAGCTTTGATCACTAGAATATAAGTGCTCAAAAATTATGAGATATTAAAGTAAATATTTTTAAAAAAACATTTTTATTGAGTAAAGTGTTTCTTTAATCAATGAGAATGCATTTATTACTATGAAATCATACACTTTTTTGAATTACAACTAGTCTTGTACCAATTCTTTCATTGGTTTATGTGGGCTAAATTCAAGTCCAAATCCTAATCAAAATAAATAAAATAAATATATAAAACATGTATAGGTATATGAAACTATAAGTAGGTTTTACATCTACAAACTTTTTGGTCCATTTAAGGGTTGATCCTAGACCAGGAGCTTGTATTAAGTAAATAACTTCTACCAAACAGTGATCATGGTTTTTAAAGACGGAATGCTCTCTAAGCAGATTTTTTGGCATTATCTGCTTCTTCAATGTTCTCATCCAATATCATTAACTTGTAGAAAGACATTTACTCATGTATAAGAGAAAGCTTTCATGGGGTGCCTGGGTGGCTTAGTCGGCTAAGCATCGGCCTTCAGCTCAGGTCCTGATTTCAGGGTCCTGGGAGTCCTCCATTGGGTTTCCTGCTCAGAGAGTCTGCTTCTCTTCTCCCCTTGCTCCTGCCCCCTGCTCATGGTTTCTCTCTGTCAAATAAATAAAATCTTAAATCTTCCAAACAAATAAAATATTAAAAACAGGGGAGGGGAATTTTCACATAACAACATATCTTGACTAATTAAAGAATACAGGAATATTGAATTTTTCCGCAAAGTGGTTCTCAAGTCTCTGCAGTAACATCCCATTTATGAACAGATCTTTCCTTATGTTGAGCCCCTGTCTCAGTCCCTTCCAATCCCACTCACCAGTATGTCATTCTCTACATCAGGGCCTTATAGGACAAGACCAAATCAAGGATCCCAAACTAGCTAGAGAAGACAACCACCATACTCTGCTTCCCTCAAAGGAGATGATCTCCAGTTCTGTGGTTCACCAAGATGTTCCTCTAAATATTTATTTTCATTGTGCCTATTAAAGGGTGACAAGTAAACCTTCTAGTCTTGATGCGGTTTCTATATTCCAAGAACAGGGCAATCCTCTTACTGACTCTGACGTTTTCTCTTTCACTGTTCAATATCTACCTCCTGTTCACAGTAAAGGTTGCTATTGACACTAAAGGTTCTAATACATGAGTTGACAGCTGTGGGCAAAGGAAAAGTAATTTCAAAGCTTTCAAATATTCAGCAATGAAGAGTTATAGGCAAAAAGCCCTGGACACAAATCACAACTTCAGACCTTACTAGTTTGTGACTTGACCAAATTACTTAATTATTCCAAGCCTCTTCTTTTCACCTTTAAAACCACCAATAAAATAATACTGACCTAACCGTACTGGGTGGGACATATAGGTATAGTCATGATATAAGGTATCTAGCGCAGAATCTAGAAAATTGTAGGCGCTTGGTAAATGCAACTCCTCCCTTTTCCTTATCAAATAATGTAGATTACTGGGGCACCTGGGTGGCTCAGTCTGTTCCTTCGGCTCGGGTCATGATCCCGGGGTCCTGGGATTGGGCCCCGCATCGGGCTCTCTGCTCCTCGGAGAGCCTGCTTCCTCCTCTCTGTCTCTCTGCCTGCCTCCCGGCTGCCTACTTGTGATCTGTCAAATAAAAAAATTAAAAAATAATAAAAAATTTAAAAAAAATAATGTAGATTACTTGCAGGAGCCTCAGTCACTTCTCATTTACTTCTGACAAATGATTTTTTAAAACTACTAATTATAAAATGGACTAATTATGTTGTAGCCTTGAGAAGTTTTAGAGTAGGTCATTAAAGTTGTAATTGTGGTGTGACTTTTTTCAGATAGAGGTCTGGTAATAAATCCCCCAGAAACCTTTATATAATGTAGCTTTTTTTATTTGAAGCCAAGGAACAGAATAAGAAAACTGGAGCTTTTCATCTTCCAAAGAGTTTATGAGATTTAAGTAATTAATAAGCACAGCTCTCTTTTGTGCACCAGGCCAGGGCGATTAGTCGTGTTGGCAAGGGAGGAAATGAGTGCCCAGAGGGTTAAATCACTTTCCCCAGGGAGCTGTGAGCAGGGTGTGAGTGTGAGTGTTGGCCCCTGCACGGTGTGAGTGTTCTGGAGTAGGGTGCCAGTTAGGAGTAGTGAAGATTCCTAAGGAGGACCGATGCAGAGGCCCGCTATGATATCTTTTATAAGTTTAATGAGATCTCTGTTGTCTAGAAAGATTGGGGAAAGGGATTTCTGCTGCTGGTGTGATAATAACATGCATGGGTGCTCCTGTTATGCTGTATAGAGTATACAGCCCTGCCGATCGGTCATGCGTTTGCTCCTAAATCCAGACCCTGGCCCTTCTCCTGTTCTGCTCACCATCTAGAAAGTTACATTTCCCAGGCTCTCTTGACCAATGGCTTCTGAGTCGAGTGGCCAGGGGAAGATGCTAAATTTTAAGGCAGGCCTCCATTTCTGATTTCTCTCTTTGCTTTTTATTTTCTGTTTCTTGGTTTATTTCCAGCAACAGTTCATTTAGGGTTGCAGCTCCTGCTCATAGACCCCAGGGATTCACCCAGGTTTCCTTGACTCAGACTCCTCCCTTTGTCCCATCAGCCTGTGGGTGAGAGTGATTTCATGCTGTTGCCCATCCCTGTGTTACCTTTTTGTCTTCTGTTGACCTTCTCGTGCTTTCTTCACTTGTTTCATCAATTTTGAATATTTAAAGAGATTTTTCTTTCCAGTTATACCACCCCTTCCTTTCTCAGTATATTCGATTTTGAATGAATGTGTAAATTGAGAAGTTATAATACGATATCATACTGTTAAGTCTGAAGTCATATTAAATATCACTGTATTTTCTTTTAGGCTTTTTCACATTAATTAAATTATGCCCTTATATAACTGTGGGCAAATCATTAGACTCCTATGAGTTTCACTTTTATCTTATCTGTGTACTAAGTATATAATGATAGGCCCTCTCTTTCTCATAAGATGGATAATAATGAAATGGACCACTTTAAAAATATGCATAATACTACCTGAACAGTCAAGAACTACATGGGATAAAGAAACTAACAATCTGTAGTATCAATTCACACTGATGTCAAATCCAAGTTTTAACACATGCTTTTCATGTGCCCTGGGATAAAGAAGTTAATCTCTCTCAATTGCAATCCCTTTGTCTTTAAAACAGTGGTACCCTCATCTCCTTTTTATCAGGTTCATGAGGATGACTTCGTCTAACCTGTGTAAAGATCTCAACACTGTGCTCAGCGGAGAGGAGGTTTGATCTGTTCATCTGTGACACTAGAGGATGTGGGAGACTTTCTGATAGTGCTTTCTTGTTGGTTTCTTCCTGCGGAACAGGAATATCACATATAGGAACATCAAATATGTCACCCATAACTCAGTTAACTGAATCTCTCTCACACTTTTATTTATTATTATTAGTTTTGCTTTTCAAAAATCATCATTGTGTTTTATCCATTTCAAGTCACTGCTTACCTGAGTTGTCATTTTCTGTTGCCAAACTCTCTAGCTAAAACACATACCTTTGAATTCTACTTTGAATTTACCGTCTACGGATGTTAACTTAATTTTCGTAAACATACTTGTACCAGGTTGTATTTTGCTTTGTTTGAATCACAGGTCAAGAATCTTATCCATATCACTGACAGAATATTCCTTTATGTGCCTTCTCTAAGTTGACCCATCTTTACTCATACTCTTGTGTGATTTTCCTGATTTCCACATGACATTCCGTTTTAGAATATGTTTTACTATACATTCTTGTCCAAGCTAGTGACATCGGTACTGCCACCTCTTTTTGACCTTGATTGGTTACCTGAACTCTAGCCAGTTGAATTGTGCTGACTGATCGTCAGTAAGACATATGCTTTCACTAGAAAGACTGAGAAGTCTGGTATTAATGATGGCATGAGGATTTAGGAATATCTTTGTTTTTTTAGGGGAAAGGTTAAAAAGCAGAAGGAACACTGGATTTAGAAACAAGATCCATGGGCTCTATTCTTGCTCTACTCCTTAACAGCCTTGGGTGTTTTAGGCAAGTCTCTATCTTTGTTTTATAATATTGTCCTCCAAAAAATGAGGTGGTTAGAACAGACTCTTTATGATGTCTTCTAACTCTACCATTCTATAGTATCAGAAAATATTTAGATTTGGGTCAAAAACTATCCTTACTCATCTAGTTTAATTTGGATATTTATATATCTAATAAATATATTTATTTGGTAATATATTTAAGTTTTATTAAATTAATTAATTTAATATTTAATTAGGTATTTGTTTATTAAATAATTTATTAAATAAATTGATATATAACATATGTATATATTTATTTATTAAGACTTTACTTTGGGGGCACTAGGTGAAGCAGCTGCCTTTGGCTCAGGTCATGATCCCAGAGTCCTGGGACTGAGTCCCACCTCAGGCTCCCTGCCTAGCGGGGGTCTGCTTCTCCCTCTCCCTCTGCTCTTGCTCTCTCTCTCTCTCAGATAAATAAATAAAATCTTAAAAAAAAAAAAACTTCGGCAGTGCCTGGGTGGCTAAGTGGGCTAAAGCCTCTATCTTAAACTCAGGTCATGATCTCAGGGTCCTGGAATTGAGCCCCGCATCCCTCTCTCTCTCTCTGCCTGCCTCTCTGCCTACTTGTGATCTCTGTCTGTCAAATAAAAATATAAAAACAAACAAAAACAAAACCAAACCAAAAAAAACTTCACTTTTTAAGAGAAATTTTAGGTTCATAGCAATATTGAAAGGAAGGCACATGTACTCCTTGTTCCTACCATGCATAGCCTATCCCATTAGCAACATCCCCTACCAGAGTGCTACATTTGTTACAACTGATGAACCTATAATGACATATCGTAATCACAGAGAATCCATAGTTTATATGGGGTTCACTCTTGATGTACATTCTGTGGGTTTGGACAAATGTCTAATGACATACCTCCATCATTATGGTATCATGCAGAGTATTTTCACTGCCCTAAAACTCCTCTGTGCTCTGCCTATTCACCTCTCACCCCACATACCCTGGGAAACCACTGATTTTTTTTAATCTCCATAGTTTCTGCCTTTGCATTCTGTCATATAGTTAGAATCATATAGTATGTAGCCTTTCCAGACTGAGTTCTTTCATTTAGTAATATGTATTCGAGTTTCCTCCTTGCCTTTTCATGGCTTAATTGCTCATTTCTTTTTAGCCCTGAATATTATTCCACTGTGTGGAGGTACCATGGTTTATTTACCCCCTTGCCTACTAAAGAACATCTTGATTACTTCCAAGTTGTGTCAGTTATGAATAAAGCCACTAGAAACATCTGTGTGCAGGTTGTTGTGTGGACATGAGTTTTCAGTATCTTTTGGTAAATACCAGGAAGCATGATTGCTGGGCCATATGGTAAGAATATGTCCAGTTTTGTAAAAAGCTGCTAATCTGTCTTCAGAAGTAGCGGTACCATTTTGCACTCTCCATAACAATGAAAGGGAGGTCCTGGTTCACCACTACTTAACCAGCGTTTGATGCTGTCAGAGTCCTAGATTTGGCCATTCTAACATGAATGTAGTAGTATCTCATTGTTGTTTTAATTTGCATTTCCCTGATCACATACAATGTGGAACATCTTTTCATATGCTTATTTGCTATGGGTATATCTTTGGTGAGGTGTCTGTTAAGGTCCTGGCTCAGTTTTTTAATTGGGTTGTTTGCTTTCTTATTGTTGGATATTAAGAATTCTCTGTATATTTGTTTTTTTTTTAATTTTTTAAAAAAGATTGTGTTTATTTATTTGACAGGGCCCACAAGTAGGGGAGCACCAGAGGGAGAGGGAGAAGCCGACATTCTGCAGAGCAAGGAGCCAGATGTAGGGCTCAATCCCAGGACCCTGGGAATATGACCTGAGCTGAAGGCAGATGCTTAAGTAACTGAGCCACCCAGGCACTCCAAGTGTTCTCTGTATATTTTAGATAACAGTTCTTTATCAGATGTGTCTTTTACAAATATTTTCTCTCAGTTTGTGGTTTGTCTTCTCATCTCTTCCCAATCATGTTATATATTTTTTGTTTCTAAAACATAATATCGTATAAGGAAAATCTTGTTATTAAAAATCAAATGGGGGATCCTGGGTGGCGCAGTTGGTTAAGTGTCCAACTCTTGATTTCAGCTCAGGTCATGATTTCAGAGTTGTGAAATCCAGCCCTTTGTTTGAGATTCTCTCTCTCTCCCTCTGCCTCCTCCTCCTAGCTTGCACTCTCTTCTTTCTCTCTCTCTCTCTCTCTCTAAAAAAAAAAAAGAAGAAGAAGAAGAAAAAGAAGAAAATCGAACAAAGAAAGTCAAATAAGGTGATATTACACTGGGTCCTAGATAGTCAGTGAAATCAAGATCAGGAATCGCTTTGCTGCACCTGGGTGGCTCAATCAGTTTATGTCTAACTCTTAGTTTCACCTCAGGTCATGATCTCAGGGTCTTGAGATCAAACCCTGCATGGAGCTCCATAATCAGCATGGAGTCTGCTTGTCCCTCTCCCCCTTTTCACCCCCACGACTCTCTCTCTCTCATAAATAAATAAATCTTACAAAAAATACTGGAATCATTTTTAAAATGAAGTGATTTGCTACATCTAAACTGCTTCATCATCTAAGTATATATTTTAAAAAAATAAACAATACAAATGTGCTTATAATGAAAAGCCACTAGCCCTGGTCTCATCCCTCTGCACCAACTCTCCACTCCTCAGCTTATATCTCCTTCTGCAAACACACAGGCAAGCTTATTAAACCATTTTCATTTGGCATTTTCCTAGTTGCTGACTTCATATATCTAAATAATATACTAAGTCTTCTTTCTTGATTTATCTACTGTGGAAATGGTGCATTGACTCTCTATGATAATGGAAATTTTAGTCATTTCCACCCCACCCTGCCTCCATTCTCTCCTCCCTACCTGATTCTCTGGCTATTCTCAGTCCTCAAAGTTGGTTTTAATGACACAGTTAAGTAAACAGAATAGTGTGGTTAAGAAATGGGGCTTTTTGTGCAAAATTGAGGTTGACCTAGTCACATAATTCCCTGGTTTCCTCCTAACAGATTTTCAAACTTAGAGTAACGATTATATTTGACTGAGCATCCATTTAAACCTACAAGCCTGAGCCACTTTTTTCTTTTTCTAGGCAAGACCTCACTTTCATCTCAGTCTGAGTTGCATGAGGCTTTTAATATGAAATCACTTTCCATTCAGTCCAAAGCTTCCTTGTTGCTGATGAATGTCATACATAATGAAAGATTATATCCATTTATCCTCAGCAGTAAATCATTTATCACACAAGGGAGATATATTATTGTGAATTCTGATCAAAGCTGCCCACTTCCTTTCGCCAGCAGAAATGCTGCACCCTGTCAGTCGATTGTACAATATCCTGGGAGAAACAGGGAAAATTATGCTGTTGAATGAGGATTCAGCAAACTCTAGGGGTCTCTAAAATGGCTTTAAAAAAATCATGTTTCATGTAGAACCTTCTATGATCCAGGCGTGTGAACTGTAAAAGTCTTTCCTTGCTTTCTTCACTTAATTAAATCAGAAAGCTGTGGGACTTTTTGCAGCTTGCTCTGTGATGTCTGTAAAGGGATTTGTGAATGACACTGTATGAATATTTTGTCCCCTTTCTTAGAGAGACAATAATTATTACCATTTCTTTTTGAAGCATGCTGTGAATGGTTTTATCAGTTCATTTGCTAATGAGCTCCGTCTCTCTTTTATAATGCCAATCATAAAGATGCCTTTTAAATAAGATTTATCTCTCAGATTTATTTTCTTTTCACTCTTCCTTACCAAGCTGTGTACTGCTTTACTGCAGGGAATCACCCACACTACACAAGCAGGGAACAAGGCTGGTCTCTTTGATCTCTTGTTGATAACATACTCTCTCATTGTTTCCTTCTGAGAACTGCAAATTCCAAGAAGGACCCACAATCCTCCAGAAGAGGGTCTTCTTATGTTTTACCTTGGATTTTTAGATTATCACTGCTTTATATTAAGTATCTATGCTCACTGGTTTTCAATTGCTGTAGCATATATCAAATTTATACCTAGGAAAGTGAGATGCAGAATGAAGCAGTAGAATGCCCTCTTTCTTCCTTTGGTCTTCCCTTTGGGCTGCTGGGCAGCATACTCCCACTGTTAATTCAGAATTTATGCAAGGTAGTAGCTAGTGATCCCTACTATCAAGTCACAAATCTGCACCTAACATTTATAAACAATGTTACTTCATTTGTTCTTCATCACATTCTTGACATATCCTTTCAATACTTTAGCTATCTAAGAGCTAGCAATTGAAAATTGTATTTTCCCCTTTGTGTGGAAAGGACATATTATGTCCCTGTGTGGTTGATACAAGTATATACAATGTGCCCAGGCTTCTTGTCCTTCAAACAAGATATTGCTGAATTTATCACAACAGGATAGTTGTAGCAAAATTATTGCTGAATTTATCACAACAGGATAGTTATAGCAAAATTATTATACACTAACTTTAATCTAGGTGTTCTTCCTGATGATTCTTCTATAATTATTCACATTTTTTTTTTACCCTCATACACTTATGATTGCCAGATCTAGAGAATAAAAACACAGGACACCTAGTTAAATTTGAAGTTTGGGTAAAGAATGAATACATTCTTAGTATGAGTGTGTCCCAAATATTGCATATGTGACACACTTATATAAAACACTGTTGTTTGTCAAAATTCAAGAAGAGAAAGAGAGAGTAGGGTATCGAGCTCTTTCTCTCCACTGTGTAAGGACATAGTGAGAAGGTGACCACCTGCAACCCAGTGAGAGAGCCTTCACCAAATGCAAACCTTGGGGCACCATGATCTTAGAATTCTGCATTCCAGACGGAGAAAATAATTTTCTGTTGTTGAAGCCACCCAGTCTGCAATACTTTATTATGACAGCCCCAAGCCAACTGATAGCAACATTAAAATGTTTTACTCTGGCTTACTTTTCTATTTCTTGCTGAACTGTGAGAGGACAAAGATGGTCATCACCTTTCTTCCATTGACTAGTCTGGACATGTGAGTCAATTGCTTTTCTAATTCCAAGCAAGTACAGACAAGTGAAGGAATCTGCTGATGTTGGGCCTTAAGCATCAGAGAAAGTCTGTGATTGGCTAACTTCTCAATCTTATAACATTGCAAGTGAAAATAATAAAGAGGAATCATGGGGAGTGGATGTGACAATAAATCTTGGTCCACTCTTGGCTGGGAAATATCAAGGGCAGTGATGGGAATTTTCAATTAACTAGGAAAGCGAAGGAAGAGAGACTGATTCTCTGCTGACTTTTATGTTAGAACCTATATCATCTGCCTAAATTTTCTGATTATTAGATATATTTCCAAGGAATCGGGGTGATATGTGTCTTGCCTGCATGTCTGAGTGTGTGCACCTGGGCACAGAGCAGGCACTGAATTAGGACAGAGATAAGCAACTGAGACCTCAGAGAGGTCAGTCACAGACCACTGTCACACTTCTGTGCGGCAGACTTGGAGGTCATCTTACATCCAAAGGATGAGCCTTTTCCACCATAACAGGCTACCGCCTTTGAAAACTAGAATCCCACATTTGTCAAAACAGATTTTGTGTGTGCTAGGAAATTAGTGATACAGCATTTTCTCAGTCAGTTTGAATTGACGAAGCAAAACTCCATCTACCTTCCCCCTGTCCTTATTACCCACAAATCCTTTTGTTCTTGAGAAGGGCAATTAGTATTTCAATACCTCCAACGTGACCATGAAATATAGAGTCTTTCTGCAAGAATGACAATATATTACTCCTTTATTTACCTTCTTGGCTAAAAAGAGATTATGGTTTATTTTTAGATGCAGTAAAAGAAAAGCTAAGTTAGAATGATCTTCTTCAGGCCACATAGCTGCTTTGGATAATATTGCTATACATCCGAACTTAGGTAGCACTCTCATGCTGTGGTATGTGTTTTAATTTTGTCAATGAGGTTGTAAGCCTCGGGTGAAGCTCTAGACCAAATAGGGGTAGAAATCTCTACAAGGGCCAAAACATTAATTTAGAATGAACTGCTCAGCCACAGATTGTCCAGAAATGAATGGCCATATATGGGAGTAAAGTGACTTGATGAAAACGAGTTGCTGTCTGTCTGACAGTGATGTGGCCAGTGGAGTGCCTGGGCAGCTGCCGAGTCCAAGTCCCTGAGAGTCTACATATGGTGGACAAGAACTTGCATTTGCGTAAGCGCATACTTGTTATATATTTTTTAACTTCTCAGACTTGTACTCATTCTTTCCATTTCTGTCTTCAGGGCCCAAATATTAACAGAATGTAGCACGCCTCCTGGTTTTGAGCAGATGCTCTCAGATTCACTTCTGAAATCATAGCAGTCTTATGATGAAATAATTGGCCTCCATCTACTTTTGAATTCAAACTTTGCTAAAGGGACATTTTCAAAAATAAATCTCTACACTTTCCTAAGATTGCAGATACTTCATTAACAAGAAACCTCAAACTTGTAAGATGAATGACATTATAAGCAACAGTTGCCTCAGCCATGGAATTTGTGATATTTTTGAAAGTTATCGATAACACACTAGAGAATTTTCATGAGTTTGAAGGTGGTTTGCAGTTTAAAATAATGCAATTCCAAATTCTCCCAGTTATAGTTGAAATGATTTTGGAAAGGTTGTACCTACAGCCAATCTGCAGGTACTTTTAATTCCAATTGGTTAACTTAAAGATCTTGCTGTCTTAATTAGTGTTCTTTTTAAATAAGACTACTTAATTAAATTTTAAAGTCAGCTAAAGAAAGCTTACACTAATCAGTTTCACAGTATTCTCCATAGCCAGACCTAGATCTCAGGTTCAGCAGTGAGTGCAGGGAAGGCAATGTGCTCTAATACCATTAATAATTCTAGGCTGCAGACCCTTAGCTAGAGAGGTTCCTGGTCCATCCAACACCTATTTGCATTCAGATGGAGATCTGGTGGAGAATTTTGTCTCCTGTACTCCTGATCTCCTCAGTGCTGGGCAGTTTAATTGCCCTGCTGGACTCCATTCTCTGTATTTTTGTTTGTCTTGGTTTTGGTTTTGATTTTTAACTGAGGACTGAAATCATGAATCAGTCTGAAATCAAGAGATATCATTATCCTTTTTTTTTTTAATTTTTTTTTAAGATTTTATTTATTTATTAGTTAGAGAGAGAGAGAGAGCGAGCACAGGCAGACAGAGAGGCAGGCAGAGGCAGAGGGAGAAGCAGGCTCCCTGCCGAGCAAGGAGCCCCATGTGGGACTCGATCCCAGGACGCTGGGATCATGACCTGAGTCGAAGGCAGCCGCTTAACCAACTGAGCCACCCAGGCGTCCCTCATTATCCTTCTTTAATAGTAGTGCCCCTGAGGAGTCTTCTCATACATATTGGGTGACTATCTTTCATTCATTCATTTATTCGTTAAAGAAAAAAACTTTATTTTTATTTATTTGAGAGAGAGAGAAGAGCATCAGTAGGGGAAGAGCAGAGTGAGAGAGACAAGCAGACTCTGCGCTGAGCAGGGAGTCTGACAGTGGAGCTGGATCCCATGACCCTGAGATCATGACCTGAGCCTAAATGAAGAGTCCGATGCTCAACTGACTGAGCCAGCCAGGTGTCCCAGTGACTACCTTTTAAACTAATATGAAGCTCAGGAAGTTTGCCTTTAAATCTGACTAGTTTCTGTGACATGGTTTGCTTAAGAACATTTTGGGATTGGATAATAACTTACAAATCTAGGTCATTAATTCTTACTGTTAATCATGGATTCAATTCTCAACATTTGGGCCATATTTTCAAATACTTATCTTGGGAAAGGTAGCTGGGCATATAATGATTTCTGTATTGTTTCTCCATAAAGAATGGAAATTCCTTGGATATTCCCATGAAGAATGTCAGTAACTGCCAGGGATCAAGTGAGGACTTTAAAGTCATCCCCAGTTGAGTTTGCCTCTAGTTCAAATACATATTGGATGTGAGATGTGGGGAATCAGATAGTTAACCTTTGGACTGTTTCCCCACTTAAAAAGCTGTGATGATGATTTCAAATTCAAAGAATATTTTAAAAAAAAATCTAACATTTATTGAGTGCTTACTTCGAACCACAGGCATTATATGACTAATTCTTAATAATAATTCTAGGTGAGAGCTACTATTTTTACTTCCATTTTATAGATGAAGGGATGGAAGCCCAGAAGTGAACGGCAGATCCTGGATTTAAATCAGGCAGTGCTCCAAACTAGCCTGCCTCCAAAATGTAAAGTTTAAATGCCTGATGATCTTTCTGGTTTCCCCAACCAAGGTCTGACATTGAGGCTAAAGAGAATTGGCAGAAGATAGAGAAGAATACCTGGAGGGGTTGTTCTTTTTTCAAATCAGCGTTTAATAGGCTCCTTAAAATTGGCAGACTTGTGTATCACTGACAAAATGTCTACTTCCCTGTAACATCAAAGAGTAACTGTCATTTTTTTATGAGTAGAAGTTGATACAGGCAGGAAACAACCCACACACTTTGCCATCTTTTCTCTTGTGAAGTTACTTGATTTCTGCTAGTTCAAATTTTATGTCTAAAATCAAGTTTCCAATAAAAAATACCCATGTATACTTTCTCTAAAGTGAATTGCAGAGACCAGGCACTACACAGGGATTGAAGCAAATATTTGAACATGTTACTATCTTCCGTACTTTTCTCTGTATAAATTATGTCAAATGCCTCTTTGCAACTATGGCAGGTATAAGGACTGTAGTCATAACAATGGCCAAAATGCATGTGTAGAATATCAACTATGCGTACTTGCTCATTTTTCTCCTTCCTGGTATCACTTGCATTTTATATGGGTTGAAACTGAAAAACAGGGATGTTAAATGATTTGCATAAAGTGCATCTATGCAAACACTAAGCAGAGAAATAGGACTATAAGCTCGACACTGTGAATCATTATGATATACAATGATAATATACATATACAGCTGATATACAAGAGGAAGACATGTGCTTAGAGACCGTGTATTGGCCAGGCCATCTGTGTGCATAATCAATACCCTGACAATGAGGACAGAGTAGGAATGGAGAACAGTGCAGTGAAGCAATGATGACACCTTCCATTAATGAGTCAATGACCAATGAAGCAATAATGACACCTTCCATTAATGAGTCAATGACCAGGAAATCAATACTTGAAGACGATGGCTAGTACAATCCCCACTGTGGAACAGTTTTTGGATTATGTTTGCGTAATTTTGTTTTGTTTTTCTAACAAAAGGAAGAGAGGCAATGGAAGGATAATCTGGGAATGTAGGGAGGCTGTTGGTCACAAGTGAGTGTTCTTTAATTTTCACTCAAAATCACTAAGACAATTAGCGCTAGTGTAGTTGTTATTCGCAAAATGGGTTCAAAGAAATCAGCTGGCGTAGAGTACTATAAGAGAGGAGATGGAAATGGTCTCTGAAGATAGCGGTGGGATTTCTGTGTGGATATTAGCAAGTGATTGACTGTTTTACAAGTTGCTTTCTTTGGGTGCTCCACGTCCAATGTGTTGACCACTTCTTCTTTACCACACCAGACAAAGCAAGTATTGAAATCCAGCTGACAATCATGCATGTCATATGTTTCCATCTTTACCAGTACTATTCTCTTCTTTTTCACCCAAGGATAGCTTTTTAAAACTTTTCACTAAAACTGGGCTTTTTCTCAGGTATAATGTAATGTAGAAAAGAAAAGATGAATAGAAGGGAAAGCTTGTTATTTTAGATACAGCTGAACAATTGAGATGGGAAGGTGAGGACCAAACTGGAAGATTATAAAAAATAGAAAAAGAGATGCCTGCATTTGAAACTATGGACCCTGTCCCTATAGATAGTCAGGACTCTCGTTTGTGATTCAGACCTGAGGCTCACCGGCACAGAGATACTGGGCTCAGAGATACCAAGCTTTTCCCCCTGCTTCGTTGCCAACCTGAGCTCTCTTATCCATGGTTACCCTAATAGAGTCTCCCTTTAACCTCTTACCTGCCCTGCCTTGCTGTGGACATTGTCTCTTCAACATTGTCCCTTCCTTACTGCCTTTTAAATTTGGAAATAAAGCAAACAACATGATCAAGAACTTACTGGTTTCAGAAGTAACAGCTCCTTCACCACAGAGGAGATAAACACAGAATTTAAGACTAATTTTTTTTTTTTCCAAGGTAAAATGTCTTAGCTCTTGCAGACTGAGTGTATTCTATGGTTGTTTCACTGTTGATAATAATTCTCCCATTTTCTTTATGTAACTATTTGTCACCCCTGGCTGTATTTCCTGAGCCTGCTCCCTGCTCCTACACCATTCAGCTGTAGAATCAAAACTTACCTGGAAAATCACCAGGAAATACTGGGATTTTTTTAATACCATCACTGTGATACGATGTTTCTTTTTCCCTTTCTCTCTTTTTTTTTTTTTTTAGTTTGTCTTGAGACTTACTAATACCTTAGGGAGAAATTGTTGAAGATTGAGTGGATTCTTTCTTTCTTTCTTTCTTTCTTTATTTATTTATTTTTGAGTGGATTCTTTCTTTCTTTTTTTTTTTTTTTTAAGATTTCATTTATTTATTTGACAGAGATCACAAGTAGGCAGAGAGAGAGGAGGAAGCAGGCTCCCTGCCGAGCAGAGAGCCCAATATGGGGCTCGATCCCAGGATGCTGGGATCATGACCTGAGCCAAAGGCAGAGGCTTTAAGCCACTGAGCCACCCAGGTGCCCCTGATACTATGTTTCTAAGGAATAATGAAATTCATGGAACCAGGGACTAGATGAATTGAGTGGAGACTTGAAAGCAATGCAGAATAGGAAAAGAAATAGAATATTAACCTAGTAAAAAGAAGATTTGTGCTTTTTAAAAAACATTTATCATTAGATTACACAGGCATTTTTAAAATTGTATAAATCCTATCATGCTATCTTAGATGAACAAAGACCTTTTTAGTATATGGATTTCTGTTTTGCTTATGCCTGTATCCTTCAAAAATCAAACATCTTAAAAAATGAACAAAACACTCAAACGCCTCCCAAGGCTAACCAAAACCAAAACAAACATACAATGATATTTCTCCAAGAAGTGCTTGTTACACCGTCAGAAATCCCACCAAATTCCATCAGTGCAATAGATGTATATCTTGACTTTGACTCTTTTTTTTTTTTTTTTTTTTTTGCTTTGCTTTATGTCTTTAATATCATCATGAATGCAGTCTGATGCATTGGCATTACCTGCTGGCCCGTTCGGTCTTCACATACGGATGGGTCTGAACTTACCAAGGTGACATGTGTGTGATTTTTAAATGGAAATTGTAATGTGTCATTCTTAAAACCCAGCAACCAATTAGCAGAGACATTGTCTCCTTAACAAAGAAGCAGGCTCTGTAACCAGTCCCACACCCTCTGGCAGGTTTCCTAGCCTGGCTTGGGCTCTTCCAGCATCATCGTTGACTATCTGTAGCATACAGGGATGAAGGCAGCATCGAAGGCCCTGGCTGTGCTGTTTTCCAGAAACCCCATGAGACCCAAGCACTTCAAAGCGGGCTCACACCCACAGAAAATCAGTGAAAGCCTAGAAAAATGTCAAACATCCTTTCATAGTTTCCTTTCCATACACAATGGAATAATGCATTGTAAGTAAGGAAGACCCCCTTAAAAAGCAAAACAAAACAAAACACTTTCTCTTAAAAAGCAACCATCTCCATAGGATACCATTTTCATATTAAATGAAGATGCAGAGAGTTAAAGAGTAAAGTGTGCTTCCCAACTCCCACGTATATTGGAAATAAGACCTCCAAAAATATGAATGCGCCACCATAGCAAACACCCAGCTCATAAGTCATCCTTTGTGGGGAAATGAAGATTAAAGCACTGTGGTTCTGGTAATTCTGAATAAAGGCACACGAACAGCAGTAGGGCAGCTTTTGGAGAGCAGGAATTTATTTTTTCATCACAAATGTGCTTCGGTCCTAAGTATCTTCTGACTTCTACCATTACAGACCGAGTGACATGCCTGCTTTACTTCAAGTGAAATAAATGGATAAAAAAAGTTATGAAAATATGTGGCAGCTCTAACAAATTCTTTCAATAGCCTGTTGGGTGTCTGGGGTATCCATACATCAGACGTCTTTGTTCTTAGTCTATAAGGAAAATTGCCAAGCACACTCCAGAGCGCCAGGCTTAAGAAGGTACTGAAGAGAGCCTGCCTGATTACCTAACTTCCAATTTGGCTGACAATGAAAGGGAGTAAAATTACGTCCATGCCCTTGGGTTGCTGTTCCCACTGCAACAGACCTTGTCTAATACTTTATTACACCCCCCAAACAAAGCATATTCTAAAGAAAGGATTCACAGCTCTGGTCTCTAACAGAACGGTCTCTTTGAATTCTTTTGTCAATTTCATAGATTTCTAACAACGAGGGGATTGTTTTTTAAATCTCATTTTTATGCCAGCAGCACAATTTCCTCCTGTGTAAGTAGGACAGATTCATCCCACAAAACAACAACGGATGCTTCCCTGCTTAATTTGAGCATGACAGATTACCCTTCCAGCCGACCACTAAATGCCACCACCCGGCTCAGAGAGGCAGGCATGGGGGCATCGGTTGCATTTGTGCCTTGAACTGCCAGCTGATGAGCCAATCCTGTCGGAGGTGGCCAAGCAGCCCTGATGGAACGAGCTGTGTGAAGACTCGACAGAGGACTGGCAGGGCGGCAGTGACATGCCTCAGTGCGGGTGCTTCTAGGCACATTTTTGGCCTCCACATTGCACCCACCTCAGGAAAGTTGCCTTGTCTAATACCTGCCAGAGAGCAGGCACTTTGGACATGTTTGTGAACATGAAAGAGAAAAGTGAAGAGGGAAAAATATGAGTTTAGAGGGAAAGCACAGAGACCTTGCATGTAGACACAGATGCCTCTCGGATCTTAGCAGATCTAAAATTAATGCTGTTATTCCTGGCCTAGCAGTTGGGTGATTCTGACTTGAAGAACAGCTACATTAAAAAAAAAAAAGTGAAATCAGCAAATAAAGAAACTAATAAAACAGGAGGAAGAAAAACAGTAGCCAAAATCTGATAAGATTTGATCACTTGTATCAGAAAATGATTTTCTTTATTAGCAATATGGTCCTTAAAATATGCTTCCAAAAGGGCATTTGCAGCCTTTTAGGGACTAGTGCTTTGCATAAAGAAAATACCTGCATAGACCTGTATTCAGAATTATGATCTGAAGATGACTATTACTCACGTTGCTCTGAGGGCCACCTTAAAATGCTATTCAATTTGCTAGTTAGGTATTCCATCTAAAACTATAAAAAAGCAAAGCCATGCTGGGTTTTCCACACATAAACAGACCAAAGTCCGTCTGTCAGTGCTAGAAGCCTGAATCAAACAAAACAAAAGCATGAATGGACGGCTCTCACAATTGTGTAATTGATGGCTCTTTTGCTTGTTGACATCTTTCATGGCCACATGCGTACATTTGTCATTTATCCCCTTTTCTCAGGTGCAAAGAAGGCTACCAAGGAGTGCGTTGTGATCAATTTCTGCCGAAAACTGATTCCATCTTATCGGATCCAAGTAGGTCAAGCATTTTTTCTTCTTTCTCTAACACAGTATGCAGGCAGCACTAACTCTGGGCAATGGTGGTTCGCTCAGCTGAAGGCTGTAGTTGGGTTGGTTGTCTCTGAATGATGCCCAGGGTGGAAGCTGGTGACAGGTGAGAATGTTCAGAGCTCTCGCTCGGAGCTAACTTGGTCTAGGTCTAGGTCTGGTCTTCTCTCGAGATGGGACCTGCTGTTGAGATTCAGCCCCACCGCCGATCTACACGGAGAACTCCAGCAAACCCTCCTCCCTTAGTTTTCAGTCAGATTCCCGCCACCCATTATGAAAGTAGGGCAACAGGAACAAAACCGAGCTCGTTATTGACCTAACAGAATGTTATGGAAACTACTTTCTCATATTGGGTCTTACCCTTTGCTTGGAATTGTGTTAGTATTAAACCTATTAACTTTTACCATACCTACTAACGTAAGAAAAGAGGAATCTGAGATTACATAAGTTTTCAAACTGTAAAAATCCCATTTATAGCAACACTGTTTGCATATCACTGGTTCCTGGACTGATGGAATTTTTCTTTTCTTTTTTTTTTAATTCATGAAAGAAGACAATTTGCCACAAGAAATACTGCTAGTCCTTAGTTTTTTGTTTCTATATGAAGTAAAAAGTAACTTTTGGTACTAATCTGACCACTTCCAGTCAAATGTGAATTTTTTTTTTGCTTTATTTGTAAATAATCTTCTGCCCTTTCAATGACCACTACAATTGAATCACCACTATGGAAAGGAGATTTTAATTGAATCAGCTGTTTAGTGAGGATCATGATGGGCATTTCCAAATCACAAAGGCAATGTTATGGTTTTCTAAATACCAAATATGCATAAGACAAACTTCAACAAAATATTGTGTATTGACGACAGACAGAAATTATCCTGTTGTGAGGAAGCACACCACTGTGTAATAATGAACATGTCCAACCATCTTTCAACAGCTTCTCAAAATGCCTATTTTCTCCTTTCCCCACCCCCCGAACGCAGGTGCTGAATTTCTACCTACATTGCCTTAGGAAATACAAAGTTGTTGTTTTTTTTTAAAGGAAAAGTTTTGTTTAATTTCATTTAATTGTGTTTTATCTTGGCAAGACAAGCTACGATACAATCTTAACTACTCCTTTCCTTCCAAATGTAACTCTTCTTGAGGAAAGAGAAGGTTTCCTAAAATTTAGCAAGCAAGCTAGTCATGGATTAGCTCCTTCTCTGAAATGTGAGGCATTGGTGTCTAGGAATTACCCTAGTAGCAGACAGTTGCCAGAATGTGTTAAATTTGTTTCATCTTGCGATTTTGCTGCTTGCTAAGCAGATATCTCAAATGTATTCTTGTGGTTGAGACATGGATTTGGAATATTACAAAGCCCATGGAAGAATGGGTTTGCTAATTTCTTTCCTTTTGTTTCTTCTTTTTTTTTATTTTGGCTGATGTACCTAGTTCCCCTTCTTTTTTTTTTTTTAAATTTATTTAAGCTTTATTTAAACATATAATGTAACCCCACCACCCTCTCCCAACCCCTCTTCCCCCGACCCTTCTAATTCCCCCTCTTCTTTCTTTCTTTTCTATTTCCCTCTATTCTCTTTCCTTCTATTTTTTTCATTATTTCTTCCCCTTAGTCTTCCTCCTTCTCTTCCCTCCCTCTTATTCTCGCCCCCTCTTTCCTTCCTCTCTTCCTTCTTCCTTCTTCCCTTTCCTTGTCATTTATAGCCATAGAATATCTATCAAAAGGATAGAGGGCAAGGTATGGGGGGCAGGGCTCACATATGATACAAAATAGGTAAAATAATCTCTCTTCAGACAATCTAATCAAACCCTTTCCATCCACTTAGATATCATAGTCCATCTCTGCAAAATTGGGGATGAGGCTTACCATTAAGTAGGACTGTGCTCCTCAAAGAAAACTGATCTCATAATCACAGTCACTAGCCCGAAAACCTAGATCTTCTATGCATAAAAATATTTATTGCAGTAATATTTCTAATGGTGAAAAAAATGGACACATACTGAAAACCAATAATAAAACTATGTTTAAGTAAAATATCATATGGCATATCTATAATATTCTATTGAATCACTATTAAAATGATACCTGTAGGGGTGCCTGAGTGGCTCAGTGGGTTGGAGCCTCTGTCTTCAGCTCGGATCATGATCCCAAGGTCCTGGGATTGAGCCAGGCATTGGGCTCCCTTCTTAGCAGAAAGCCTGCTTCTCTCTCTTCCACTCCTCCTGCTTGTGTTCCTTCTCTTGCTGTCTCTCCCTCTCTGTCAAATAAACAAATAAATCTTTAAAAAATACTGTAAGAAATATTCCTATTAGGTGAAACAGCAACATAGAAAGGTATTTTCATATAAAATTGCAGTAGGAATATCCCTTGGTCCAATGGTAGAAAAAAATTAAACATATCCTGAAATGCTGAAAGGGAACTTTCAATGTTTGGATTGTGGAAGTATATGGATTTTTCCCCCTTTTTTTCTCCTGTTTCCTACAAAATGGCATAAGATTATGTGAGTCAGAGCTCCAGAAAGCCTTGAAATAAAAACTAAAAAATAAAGCACTAAGAAATCGAATGGATGAGTCCTGGAGAAAGAGTTCAAATGGGAAAAGCAGGGATGCCTGGGTGGCTCAGTTGGTTAAGCATCTGCATTTGGCTCAGGTCATGATCCCGGGGTTCTGGGATGGGGCCCTGAGTCCCTGCTCAGTGGGGAGCCTGCTTCTCCCTCTCCCTCTGCTGCTCCCCCTGCTTGTGCTCTCTCTCTCTCTCTCTCTCTTTCTGTCAAATAATAAATAAATAAATCTTTTAAAAATAATAAATTAAGGGGCGCCTGGGTGGCTCATTGGGTTAAAGCCTCTGCCTTTGGCTCAGGTCATGATCTCAGGGTCTTGGAATCGAGCCCCGCATCAGACTCTCTGCTCAGCAGGGAACCTGCTTCCCCCTCTCTCTCTCTGCCTGCCTCTCTGCCTACTTATGATCTCTGTCTGTCAAATGGATAAATAAAAATCTTAAAAAATAATAATAAATTAAAATAAATGAGGAAAGCATAATAGCAACATTTATGCATGCATGCCTCCATTTATTTATGCACAGGTATTTTCTGAGCATCCACCCAGGACCATCTCACTGGTTCGATCCTGTTAATACAAAGGTACCCACAGAATTTAGGCTCTGAGGCTCCCACCATCTAGGGAGGGAGAAAAACACATGGACACATAAGCTTGGGCATGATTCTGATGGAAGCACTTACTGACCTTGGCAGATGCGCTTGGCCCCTGAGTCTCAGGCTTTTCACCCAGAGAATGGCAATAATAATTGCTATAGGCACCTATCACCCAGACTGATGGGAAGTCAGTGATGGATGAACATTAGCCCACTGCCTTGACTCATCAGTATAATCACACTAATATGTGTTTAGAGCCCACGTGTGCCCGGCACTGTGCCAAGGGGCCTCACTTGGATTATCTCATTAGCCCCTCGCAGTCACATTCTAGCAGGATTACTGGCAACTGCTCACGTTTTATAGATGAGGAAATTAGGTCTCAGAGATGTTAAATAAACTTGCTCAAGGTCACGCAGCTAGTTAATGCTGGAGTCTAACTTCTGATCCAAATGACTCCAGGATCTGAGCCTTGAATGGCTGGGCTCTTCCCTTTTCCCTCGACCCCTCCTTCCTCCCCTTATTTCTGCTATGACATTTATCACTCTCAGTTTCATTGACTAAAACTCAATGACCTGCAGCAAACATTATTCTAAGGAACAATATTTGCACAATTTTCATATCTTAATGCAGCAACTTGAGCTTCCATAGAGATTTGAATCCCTAATGAAATTTTCTTGTCAAAATTCTTGCTGAAAGATCGTTTAATTTGCTGCACATGATATCCTCAAATGACTCTGTGCTCAGGAAATAAGCTTCCTTCCAACACCCTCCCTCTTTTTTCTCCTCTCTCCCTTCTCCCTTCTCCTTCTCTCCCCATTTGCCCAATGCCTGCTCTATTTTAGTGAAATCACAGTTAACAGTGGGTTAGAAGCCTCTGCTGTTCTATTTTCCCTCAGGCAAGGCAGAGTTGATCTGAAATGTGCATCTCTCCAATTAATTTTAAAAAATAAATAAACCTCAGATAAACATGCATTTGGGGAGATAATGTCAGGATGTCACCATGAGAAGGCTCAATGGTTGCTATGACCAGTGTCTATACCATGGTCCCAGCATGGGTCATCAGACCTACTCTTCCAAAAACTCATTTTTTTACCCCCAAAGAACCTGTGGTTAACCCCACTCTGGAAGAACTATATATACAGATGAATTAAACTCATAAAGTGCCTTGATGTCAGGTTTTGAAAAAATATCTTTTGCACATAACTGTCAGGTGAATCGAACCTTCACATGGGGTCAGTGCACAGAAGCCACAGTCTGATCCCAAGGATGAATGGGAAGCATGGGTTCAGAAGGAGGGTGGTAAAGGAACAGACTTAGGTCAGGATCCAGAGGACATGACTGTCTGTGGAGGAGCCAGCACTGGCCTACATAGCATACCATACTAACATGTATTTGTACTCTTCCTCTTCCTGCTGCCAGCCAGCACTGCCCATGGATAGCAGCAGGCAATTTCCAAGAAGCCCCACCATCTTCTAGACAATTTCTAGTTTAATTTCTTCAGAACCAGTGCCCTTTCCTATAACACAGGATCAACCTATAGAATCCTGTCCAGTTTTCTCTTCCTCACCACCTGCACCCAGCCAGATCAGGTACCATCTTCAGCCTTGAAGCAGAACCAGACAGTACTTAAGAATCATAAGCTGGCCACGGATTTAGGCAGACATTTTCCTGGGTCTCCTCTCTCAGGAGCACATGCCAACCTGAGTTACTATCAAAACGTTCACGTCATCACTGGCCAGGGGAAGCCTGAGAATCGCTCCAGAAAATGGATTCAGAATGGAATCAAAGAATGATGGGGGGTGGAGAAGATGCCCATCTATGGCAAGGGTCCTCCTGTGGCTAAAGGTAGCCATTCCCAAATGTAGCTGTGACTTCCTCTCTTCATCAGCACCGTGTAACACCCAGGGTCCTCATGCCTGGCTGTAGGTGAAAGTCTGCAAAGTCTCCACCAAGGGAGGATAGAAAAGAACTTCTGGATCTAGTCCATATGGACTGTTCAAAGAAAAATTTCCATGATTTACAGATCTAATAAAAATTCAGCAATCTTGAATGGGCAGCATACAATCTAGCCGATAAAAAAGATCTCTAAAGAGCAGTAGAATGTGAACAGTTTTTATAGACCAAAGTGAATAGGAATAAGGAAGTTATACTGGGTGTTTGCTGATGGGTTAAAGCAGGATCACTTACTGTATACAAAGCAAAGAGAAATCTTGGAGCCAGGCCCCAGGTAACTTGTGCTGAGCAAGTAAGCATGGATTGGTTGACTTTGGCCTTCCTTTTCTGGGACAGCACAGCATGGGAACTTAGCTAAGTTTTGGTTGGCTGATGTGGGGCTTAGCTTAAGCAATTCCATTTTAAGCCTAATCTGGTTATTACAGTAGTGATTTATATTCACACTTTTATTTCTTCAGATCTTAGAAACCAGGCTCTGCTCTTAGAATGCTCTCTGAGATGCCAGGAGCCTGGTCTGGCCATAGTTTAGAGGAAGGCTAGCAGCAGAAATGGTGTGGGTTTAGACTTCCCATCTCTTCAGACAGGGTTTATGGACCCCAACTTCCCAGGAATAATCACTATGGGAACCCAAAAAATAAATTGCAAGAGCATGTGGTTCTGGCATGTGGTTCCTAGAGGGAGTGCTGGCAGTGAGCCAGTCCACACAGCCCAGTTTGTAATGGTTTGCAGGCACAGCAAATTCATCAGGTCAGAGCACAGTAGGTCTCCTTCCCTATGTACTAGGAAGCCCATTGGGTCATCACTCACCCACTGCTCAAACCATTCAGCTCAGGGCAGAGTGTTACTCCTTTGCTGTGCAGGGTGCAGTGAGGAAGAAGAAAACTTGAGAGCCTCCTCAAAGAACCAATGTGGGGTCTGGGAGCCCAGGCAGGTGTTGGCAAAGCAGCCACAAGAGGTTTCCTTGAAGAGTATCAGATGGGACTTGCCTGAAGAGACTCATGCTCTGTATTCTTGCCTTTCTTGATTTCATGCAGTGTATAGAAAAGCTTCCTAGGTGTTAGCATTAGATGGAGGAGTGTAACAAAAGGTACTCTAGATTAGGAATTAAAGGGTCTTGGTTCTAATCCCGTGGCCCCTTGATCTTAGCAGTATGGCCTTGGGAAAAATCACATTGTAACTGAGCCTCAGTTTCTTTACCTATAGAATGATCCTGGTTAAAAGAAGAAAGTGACCCTCAGTACAGAGCAGGCTGTCCCTGCAAGTCATTCAGAAGTCAGGCGCATGGCTGAAATAATATATCTTTTTGTTCGTTCACTTATTTATTCCCCCAATAATTAGGCACATATAAAGTACACCATGCTATAGATTCAAACAATAATAATTAAGGATCCCACCATCAGTAAGCCATAGTCTAGTAAAATGCAATTATTGAAATTGAATTGTAGGCTCCTAAGGATGTCATGTCCATAAGAGAGAAATGATTTTTCATTAATTCAAAATCTTACTGATAACTTGAGATGGGATAAGTTGCCTAACATTGATGGGTTCTGGTTTTCTTCTTTATAAAATAAGATATTAATAGTCTCTAACGCATGCAGTTATTGTTGGGATTAAATAAAATAATTCAGGGAAATTTGTGCATGGCACATAGAGAGAGCTCAATAAATGTTATCTATTATTATCATTATGGTTGTATTTTAACTATTATTATTGCCTTTATAACTACACAGTGTATAAGGTACTAAGGCAGCTACTGCCAGGGATTAAGAAGCTTGAGGTACATTACCTGACCTCAAATATTTCCAATTGCATAGAGCCAAGAAAAAATATATAAACAAGTACAAAACACACACACACACACACACACACACACACACACAAGCAAGACAGTTAAGGAAATATCATAAAAATGGGTGGGAAATAAAAGTTCACTTAAAATGAAGGGGAGAGATTTGGGCTGCTCACAAAGGACTTAGCTAGAAGTGAGCATTATAATGCGTTTTTCACATGGGGTGCTGTGGCTGCTTATACAGGCTGCACACTGCCCAACTCTGTTAGAGTCATTCACACTAGAATGAGAAGGATTCTGCACGAAGCTGTGCAGCATGATCGTGGGAAGGAGCTTTCCATTAATTAATTGGATGGAGAAGAACTTTCTTGAGGGTGCAAAGCATAACTTATCACACTTAACCCTGTCCTTTAATCAATATCTATGAGGGGGGATGTCTTCCAGACTGGAATCTGCTCAGAACACTTAAGTACCCTACATTACTCTGCCCTCCAGTAGCCATCAAAATATTGTTAGCAGACTGGATCCATATAAAATGTGTAACTCTTATTACCATCTTCTGGCCTTGAAAGAGAAGAAGTAACAGAATTGTTAGATTTTGATCATGCCTGTGTGAATTTCATGAAGTCTGTCTGTTCTGTCAGATCTATGGCTTTTTCATTCAGTTGTTATCATCTTCAAACCTACCCTTTTAATCTGTACAAAATACCTAATGTTTACCAATTAACCATGCAAATGCAGCCATTTCTAGAAGACTAGGAAGATAAATATAACTTATAAAAAAGAAAAAAATTCCCAACATCACATCAT
Source organism: Taxidea taxus jeffersonii (assembly GCA_003697995.1). NCBI lineage: Eukaryota > Metazoa > Chordata > Mammalia > Carnivora > Mustelidae > Taxidea > Taxidea taxus. The sequence continues at coordinate 33,558 of ML105168.1, read as the reverse complement.
TCAGAGATAACCACTAATAATTATCTTAGTGTATAACAGTCCCAACTATTTTCTAATTCCCTTTATAGGAGTCCCAACTATTTTATAATTTCCCTGTGGAAATACTGCATAATCAACCAATACATAGAAGGCAGGGTATCTGGAGCCAGAGGGAAGCCCAGTTGTCCTTGCCTCCCTTAGCTTCTCTGCTCTGCTCTGTCTTCCCAGCTTGCTAACTGCTGCTTTCCCTATTTTAGCCCTGGCTTTCTGAGGGTCTGCTGTACCTGAGACAATGGTGGACTGGCCTGAGGCCTGCTCAGGAGCTTCTCAAGCTGGTGTTCAGACAACCAGCATCCTGTCTTTCTTGTGTTTAGTCCACAGCTAGTCTACAGTACCATCTGTCGTCCCAACATGCTCTGGCAAGAGCCATTCAAATGCCCCTGTGATCAGACTCTCAGGACCAAGATGGCTTTCTTATCCAACTTTCTCCCATCCCTTTTATGTTTTCAGACTCAGCAAGGGAGATCAAGTGTTCTTGAATGACTCTAGATTATTTGATTATTTCCTTTATAAATTCTACACTTAGTGATTAATCTCACACTTCATTATCTATTATCCATTATATTGACACTCTAATCAAATCTGAGGTAGGGAGAATTAAAGTCTAACATCTTGTTACAATATACTAATTTTCCTTTCAAAGTTGGGATCGTTTCTATACATATATTGTAATCTGCTTTTTTTTTTCACTTAGTATATTATGACCTTTTCCCCACAGCATAATATAATCTTATACTTTTCTAAACTATTAATTTAAAGAGTATAATATTAGGGACGCCTGGGTGGCTCAGTTGGTTGAGCATCTGCCTTCGGCTCAGGTCATGATCCCAGCGTCCTGGGATCGGGTCCCACAACAGGCTCCTTGCTCAGCAGGGAGCCTGCTTCTCCCTCTGCCTCTGCCTGCCACTCTGTCTGCCTGTGCTCACTCTCTCTGAAAAATAAATAAAATCTAAAAAAAAAAGAGTATAATATTATAAGCATTTCATATAAATTATTTACCAGTCTTTTATGCTGGATCATTTAGTGAATTTCCAATTTTTCATAATTACAGTGATTTATAAGCATTATTATATCTTGTGGTACAGATTATTAAGAATGCATTTCTGGAATTTTAATACACTTTGATAAATTTTCCTCCTGAAAGGTAATATTTATTTCTATTTCCATGAACACACTAGGAGAAAGTTGATTTTACTTTTTTTCTTTACCAGAACTGAATAGTATTTTTAATTGATAATTTTATCAGGAAAATTATCTCACCAATGTTTTAAACATAATTTCTTTGATTACCAGAAACATTGAATACCTTTTCATTTGTATATTGATCAGTTTCGTTTTTACTTTTACAAATTTTTAAATTCTTTTCTTTGCTCACTTTCAAGTCTGGGAAATTTTTTGTCTTCTTTAAAGGAGTTTGTTATTTTGAGGATAATAAATCATGCACTATTATATACTTTATAATTTTTCTAGATTGTTCTTTGATTTATTACCTTGTTTTTTGACACATATAGAAATTTTACCTTTTATGTGATCAAATCTGTTACTTTAAAATGTAGTTCATATGTTTAATACTTAGACTTCCTGCCAGTATTTTTTTGTATTCTCCCGATTTTCTACAGTACATATATTTTAACTTAGTAATTATTAAAAGAATGAAAATAACAACAGACTTTCTTTAATGCTCTCTGTGTGTCAGGCACTGTTCTAAGCACTTTACAAATAATCCTCATATAGCCCTGTGAAATAGATACAAAAGAAGCCCCCATTTTAATGATGAAAAAAATGAAGCAAAGATAAATAAAATTATTTGCCCAAAGATACACATTTAACAAGTGGTAGGGCTAGAATTTGAACCTCATAGGTTATGCGGTCTAAACAAGAAAAATGAAGAAACAGATTAAAGTTGACAGCAAAAAAAGTTGATAAAAATTCTTTCACATAGAGTTATAAATATTATAAATATTATGAATTCTCACATCACTCTCCATTCATCTGAGCATCATTATTTTTCTATGTGACTTTTCACATATGCTTTTTTGGAATTTGAGATGTCTTCTGACAGATTGTGTCTGGGCCCCCACACAATCCTGTAGGCCAAGATGAAGGAAGAAGAATACAGTCCAGTTGTTATCTTGCCAACTGCCCCTTTGGTTCCTAGCAGAATAGGACAGGCTCCAAGCCCGGAGCTTGAGGCAACCCCAGCAAGTCCTGTGATGGTGCTCCATGTTCATTCTGGTTATTAGGAGTTTGCTACTGCAAGGCGTGTATTCTGCCCACAACATGACTCCCTGAAGAGAAAAACTTAACAGGATTTTTGGTGTCTACCTAACAGACACCTACACCTGCAGTTGGTATAAACCAGGAGTTGAGCTGCCCATGGGTTACCTGCTCAGGGAGACCTCCTGCTCAGGATAAGTGCTCAGCTCCTGCCTCATCCCCTATTGCCCTTCCCCCACTCTCTCTGATTTGAGAGATCTTGATAGGGTTCTTATTACTCAGATATGCTATCAGAAACCCCTAATTCATGCAGTCTTCAATACAGTTTGATTTTACATACACAATATTTTGCAGTTTATTTCTATACTTGTCATAGTTGACTTATTATTTATGCATGAGAATGACTCCCCCCTCACACACATTTAGACATTAATGTAGCTTTCTCCCGGTAACCACAATATATTTGTCATTTTCACTGAAAATCTATGAGGCAACAATCTTTTGTGAGTATTCCAGTGGGCTTTTTATCTGGAAGTTTCCAAATGATACGGTTTTAAGTGAGTATAAAGAAGAATTGAAAGAAAAATAATGGAAGCTTTGGCCAAGAATGCCTGAAGAGTAACAGCAAAGAAACAATAACCACAAAACTAAATTGGTCATACACCCAAGGGTGTATGGAGCATCTGGGATTACCTTGCTCATGTCATTTTGTGCTTTCTCCTTGTACTCCATTTTGGATAAATTTCAATCGCATTTATTAACATTACATGTATCCCTAAATAGTTATTACTACTTTCTACAAAATACAGGGAAAACTGTAATGCCTTTCACCTATGTTAATAGACTTCTCTAAACGCATCGATTTATTTACATTCTGTGTCCAAGAACTACTAGGTTTTGGGAATAAGTAGCAAATTTTCTTTTTTCTGGTATTCTATATGATGCTGATAGTGGGAAACAGCCAAAGTAGTACAGTACCAAACACACACCCACTGTCCTCCTTTCCTGAGAGAGCTTTTTAAGAGAGGGTGATGGGACAATTCACTCTTGTGATTAACATGAAATGGAATGATTTGAGCTATTACCATCTTTATTTCAAATTTGGTAGTACCATCATTCTTGCAGTGTTTATGTAGTTTTAAAAAAATTGGACACACAGATTGTAAATAGCCTTTCATAATGTGGACTACAAAAGTGAGCTCAGAGAAGTATAAAAATTGACCGCATTGGCAGAAATCAGAGACAGAGGGTAATGGGTTTTCTTTTAATAGTAGGGCCATTATTTCAAATACCAACAAAAAAGTTCTGTGGAATGAGGACTTCCTCTGAGCAGAACATTTGTAATAGTCTCCATCTACACTTTCTCGTTTCTTAATCACCCTAAATCATGGTCATTCTATAGTTAGAGAAACTGATTCAGAGAATTTAATTATCCGACCCACATAACTCAATTTCTAAGAATTTACACTCAAATCTACTAATTCTACACTTTAGCTTCCATATGCTTTCTGATAGGGGCTAATAAAATGTTTGTGCCTTTATTTTTAAGCCAGGGAACTGACAATTGAAGATCAAAGTAACAATGTTGTTTTGGAATAGTATTTGCAAGAAGAGTCTTTATTTATCTAATCCATCCATTGATTGATTGATCTTTCATAAGGGTCTAAGAGCAAGGCATTCTCCATCATTTCTTGAAATGAGTATTTTGATTAAGCATTATGCCTAACAATATGATTAAAAATTTAACTTAAAATAGGTGGAGAGATGGGTACATAATTATGAGAGCTTGGGGTACAATGGTTGCATTAAGCAGTACAGTGCAAGGTACATAATTCAGTTCACAACACACTTGATAAAATTGTGAACAGTTAAAATGAGTTTTTTATGATTCATTTTATTTGAGAATAGATTTTTGAGAATTAATATTGGATCTTCTGAATTTCTGGCTCCCTTAACTTTTCAGTCTTTCCCTATGAATGGGTTCTAACTATTCAGTTACATTTGTTCCTATCTCCATTGTCTCCATTTTCTTTGGAATCTTGAACACTTAATACCCACCAGGGAAGTTCTATGGGATAATTAATGTGGAATTGATCTGGCAGATAAACAGTTGATTCTCACCATGTTTCAAATCATGAGAAGATTATCAGATTTCTGGTTTTTCGTAATTTCTTGTCTTCATAGAAATGCTCTATGATTATACCTGAAGGAAATGTCCAAATATTGGGCATAACCCACATCAGTGGTCCAGGAACACATTTCAGACCCGATAGGAGTATTTTGTGGATTATCTGTGAATGCTCCCCCTCAACTAAGAGTGAATAAGGTGGAATTTAAAACTCAAACAAACATTTCTATAGAATAAGATGATTCAGATAGAACTACCATTTATTGAGGACCTGTTCTAATTCATGCAAGAAACTTTGCCACATATATTGACATGTGTTCTATATGTTCTGTCATTTAACTCTGACAAGTAAAATATAAAATAGCTATTACTATTATTCCCATATAGTTTTGAACAATATGAATAAGACTAAGAAGGTAAGACCTAGATGAAGAAAACTGTGGAGATTTACTGTAGGATAAAAGACATAAATTGAGAGAGATCCTGGTGATGGGTATTAAGGAGATCACCTATTGCTGGAAGCATTGTACACAAACTATGACTCATGGAACACTACATCCAAAACTAATGATGTACTATATGCTGACTAACATAACATAATAAAAAAGTAAATTGAGAGAGATCTAGCATGCTCTACCATCAAACATATTTTATAAAATGGCATTACTCCTTGAATATACTTTACTATAGGTCCAAATAAAATCATCAGACTATTACTTACACTTTTGTTAGTTTTTGTGTGTATGTGTGTTTTTTGTGTTTCATTATGGAACTTAATCAACAGATTATTGAGATATACAATGTAGATTCTATAGGGAGAACAGGGGTTCTATTGGTTTGGGTTACTGCTATATGCCAAGTGCTACCATGCTTCCATTACATTAGACACTTAGGTATATTTTGATTAAATGAGTGAAATAAAGACTTGTTGAAGGTAACATGTTTTACTGATTCTTATATTTATATGTGTCTTTAGTCTATCCACTTCAGAATTCACTTAGTATCCATGTATTTGAATGTATTTGAACCTATGAATTTGCTAAGTGTTATAGGTAATTACTATAGTCACAACATTTTATTTTATAATACTTTTTTAAGTTTAATTTGATTTTAGGATGTGATACATTCTCATGGTTCAATACTAAATAATAGAAAAGCATTTACAGTAAAAGTCTCTACCCCATCCCCCAATTCATCCAGTTTCTCTCACAAGCAGTCACTGCCATTAGCTTCTTATAAATCCTTATAAAGTTATTTTGTCATGTATTATAAATGACAGTAAATAATATATTTATTATATATTAATACATGAATAATGTATTTATAAAAGCAAAATGAACAAAAAATCCCTTTTCCTTTTTATGTAAATAACAGCTCATAACATGTGCTGTTCCATCTTGCTTTTCCAAATAGAAATAAATGTTCAAGGTTATTTTTTTATTTCTTATTTTTTTTAAGATTTTTATTTATTTATATGACAGACAGAGATCACAAGTAGGCAAAGAAACAGGCAGAGTGAGGAGGAAGCAGGCTCCCCACTGAGCAGAGAGCCAGATGCTGGGCTCAATCCCAGGACACTGGGATCATGACCTGAGCCAAAAGCAGAGGCTTTAACCCACTGAGCCACCCAGGTGCCCCAGGTTATTTTATTTTAATATATAGAGAACATTCTCATTCTTTTTACAATTGCATAGCATGCTTTTTTTTTTTTTTTTACACTGATCGTATCTAATACAAAATTAACAACTCATCTGTGGATTTGCATTTAGGTTATTTGCTGTTTACAATATGCTATTTTAAGCAGTATGTAGGATACATTTCTAGAAGTGGAATATCTGAGTCAAATATGTACACCTTTGTATATTTTTGGGTTTTCTTTATTGTCATTCCTAGAGTGGTACCAATTTAAGCTCTCAGACCTTCTCCAAACCCTCTATTTCTCCAAAGTCTCTTTCATATACTACATTGTTTTCTCAAACTATTTCATCTTTGTTCAGTCTTGGAAGGGTAGCACTTAATAGAATTTTTCATATAATTTTTAATTGAATTTCTTTTATGATGAGTGACAGAGAGCATCTTTTCATATGTTTAAGAGCTGTTGTATTTCCTTTCCTGTGAACTCTCCTAATATATACCTTCCTCAATTTTGTATTCAGTTATTGGTCACATTTTTAATGATCTGTAGGCACTGTTAATATATATAAAGGAATTTAGGCCTTTGATAGTGACAAAAGGTTCAAATACTTACTCTCTTTTGACCTTTGCATCTTGTCTTTGATTATCAAAATTCATGCCAAGCAGAAAACTTTCCCATCTCCCTCCCTCCCTCCATTCCTTCTTTCTTTCCTTCCTTCCTTTCTTCCTTCCTTCCTTCCTTCCTTCCTCTGTTCATCCTCCCTTCTTATATTAGAATGAATTTTCTTTTGTGGCTACTGTGTTTTGTATAATACTTTTAAAAGTTCTTCCTCACTCCAAGTTCATTCTATAATTATCCCATTTAAATTTGATAGTTTCATTATTTTATGCTTCAATCTTCAAAGATGTTCAGGTCTCTTTTTTTCTAGATGATTACAGAGATTCCCAAATGATTTCATTAATAATATCAATTATTAATAACACATCTATCAATAATTTAATGGTATTTATATGTTATCATATACCTATAAATTAATAAAATATAAATTAACAGTATATCAAGCATTTATTTGTTCTATTTCTGATTTTCCTATTCTCTACTGTTGATCTACTTGTCTGCAATACTATTTGTGTGATCTGTTGATCAGTGTAATACTCTTAACTATTGAGGTTGTATTACATGTGTTAAAATTCATAGAAGGAGGGCAAGTCCTCATTCAATCCCCCACCACCAATTTTCAATTTATAATAATATAGACTTAGGGGCTAATTGTTACACTGAAAGGAAGCCATGTTAACTTATGGTAGGCCATAAGTTAATGAAGCAGAAGAAGCCAGGCTGTAAAGTTGAAAATTAAAAAATAAAGGAGGGAAGGAGAAAGAGAGAATAGAGGAGACAAAGACTGTATTACCTCTGGAAGTGGCATCCCAAGCACCTCTTTTTTTTTTTTCCCCCCTCATAGCCAGGGAGGAAATTTTGCCACTATTACCAAAATACAAACCTTAGCCCCCATTAACTGGCTAATACCCTGGTTTCCCCTCAGGGATGTCATCTTCCATTTGTTAATATTGACCAATATTTCATAGATGTGTTTTTGCCCTTTGTTGTTGTATCTTGTATGCTCATTGATTTATGGTCCAAGGACTCACTCTACAGACTTATCTTCTCTAAAAATAAAAATGTATTGTTTGTTTTCAGTCTTCTGCTGAATCCTGTAAGAAAGCAGATGGTAAATTACATTTGAGGACAAAGTTCTCTCAGTTCTCTCAGTTCAAAGTTCTCTCTGACTGGGATGTACTTCAGTCAGCCTGGGACCCTAATACTCATTTGTACTTATCCGCTCTCTTATCGATCATTCTGTACCTCAACAGCTGCTCTCAAATGTCTCTTCAGCCTTTTCTACAAAAGTTATTTCTGACAGAAAATGTGGCTATACTAAGCATACTGATTAATTCTGTTTTGTCTTAATCATGAATAACTATATATCAGCATCTTAAAATGGCAGGGGAATCCTGTGCTACTTTTCTTACTGTCCTAGAACACCAAATTCTTCCTCCAGTTCTCTGATTCAATTCTTCTTTTGGCCTTTGCATCTTTTCCCTTTTATATGTTATAATTTTTCATGTTTCTGAACCTATAGTTACAGGTATCTGCCAATGGATTTTATTATTATTGTAGTACAGTTTTAGTAAATCTGAGAGAAAAATAACCAACTGTGAAGAGAAAGTGGCTCACTAAGAAGCCACTGATACTGATTGTATCACACTGACTCTGAGACCCTCTTGCCATTCAGTAGAAGCCATTGAGGAAGGCACAACTTTTTATGACACATGCTAGTGTGTTAGTGACTTCCTGACAAATTCAACACTGAGTTCCTTCTGTCCTTCTCATGTAATATCATAGAATGGAAAAAATGTTACATTAGATTTGGAAAGGGAATTCAACTTAAGAAATTAAATAAGCACACTTTTTCCCCCACCATTAATCATTACAGATGAAGCCAAGACCTAGAATGTTTATGAAACCATTGAAGAAATGAAAGGAAAGAAACCACATACATGACTGGAATTTTATAAAATAGTGTAAAATTCTTCTCAAAGATAAATATGTATTTGTCTTGAAAAATCAATCTTTCCAATCATTATTATGTATTTTCCAAGTATTTCTACCTATGCACGATGTATATATTCACTAACTGTGATTAACTGATTTATTTGATTGTCCAAGTAAAATGTAGTGCATTTTCTAAGGGAATACAAATTCTCCCTTTCAGAGCTGGAAAGAAAGATATAGATCCTGTCCTCATGACACCTATAAGAATAAATAATTATGCTTATGACTTACATTATAATTAATATTTGTGAAAAGTGCCAGAAGGTAAACATCCAGAGTGCAGTAATGATACATAACATGGAAGCTGAACCTTTTTGGGGGGAGAGTTGTTGGGAATAGTTTCATTCATTCATCCATTCATTCATTCACCACCTTCTATGGACCATGCACTGTTCTAAGCAGACATACACAGTATCTGGTTTTGTCCAGTGTTGGGTGGAAGGCACATAGGTTCAAAGTAAATAGAGAAATACATAAACAAACTTAGTGATGTGGTAAATGAACAGAGAATGACTCAATTCCTCTTTTATTTTTGAATTTGACCAGAAAAGAAATATCATTTAAACTAAGATCTGAATAACGAAAAATAAGCCTTTAGTCAAAGGGCTTTCCATGGAGAGATAACATTCAAGCAAAGACCCTCAGCCTGGAATAAACCTGATATATTCAGAACAAAACAAAACACACACATATGCACAAAAGGCCAGGATAAATGCTGAAACATATTAGAGGAAGACTAAGATGGCCATGTAATTCTCATTCTAATCAAGTCATCTTTCAGAGTGAGAGTGGATGGTATGAGTAATTATAACTGGGCAGCATCCATGCAGGACTTCTGGGCAACTGGTGTTATGATCATTTTAGACTAGGACTTCTCAATCAGGAGGAGTTTTGCCCCCCAGGCAATGTTTGGCACTGTCTGGAGATAGTTTTGATTTTCACTACTTGGGAGGAAGTGGCTCTTGGCATCTAGTGTTTAGAGGCATCTTGTCATGCCCAGGACAGCACCCCACCACAAAATAATTATCTGATCCAAACTGTCAGTAGTTCTGAGGTTGGGAATGCCCACTTTAGACTGAGAAGGAGACCAATATTAAGTAGATAGAAACCATACCTTGTGGGGATTTGTCAGCCAGGGTGAGTTATTTATACTTTATTCTGATTGTGATGTGAAGTCATTAGGGATGTTTAAGTCAAAGAGTGATGTATCTCATTTATAGTTATGAAAAATTCTCTTTGGCTTCTGTCTGTTAAGTGTAGGAGGGAGGGGTAATGACAGAATTGTAGAGATCTGTTAGAAGGAATTTTGGTGCCTTGAACTAGGTTGTTACAAACAGATGCACAGGGAAGTGTGCTTTTAGAAATAAAGTCAGCAAGACTAGACAATGGAAAGGATGTGGGGAACAACAGGGAAAAAATAAAAAATAACTTCCAGTTGACCTTGGGCAACTGGATGGATGCTGTTCATATTGCTGATGTTCTAACAACATGAGAAAGTTTAGCCAGAGGGTGAGGGAATCAAGCTTGCTTCTCCAGTAGGTAGGTCTGAGATATCTATGTATCTGGAGGTTAGAGTTCTGAAGAGAAGTTAAGGCTGGGCTTATAGATTTGTGAATCATCAGCATATAAATATTGGTTAAAGTTATGGGAAAGATGTGATCTCCTAGGAAAAGTCTAAAGGTAAAAGAATTAAAATTTTAAAAAAATTAAAAGGAGGTCCCAGGAGGTCTATTTGTGAAATAGAATAAAGTAGGAAAGCCAGAGGTGTAGAGTGAAGGGAACAAGTGAGGTAAGAGGAAATATAAGACAATTAGGGCTTACAGAGCCCCCCAAAAGAGAAAGTGGTCAACAGTCTTAGATAGTATTGAGAGATAAAGTAATGTATGGAAAGAGACTTGAAAATTAGATTTGGTAGCATGGAGGGTGCTTGTGATCTTGGCAGGGGCAGTGTCCCAGGGTTGATGGGGAATGGAAGGCCAGTGAAATCGGTTGAGAGAAATATGAGATAAGGAGGTCGAAAGTAGTCATTATAGAAATGTATTACAAGACATTTGGCTCTGAATAAGACCAAGAAATAAGGGGGTAGTTCAAGGAGGAAGTGAACTTAAAAAATTATAGATAGATAGATGATATATGGATGATATATGGATGATACAGAGGGAGAGAAAAAAATTGTATAAGTGAAGTTCCTTAGGTGAGTGGGATGGAATTTGGTGCAGAAGTGGGAGGTTGCCCTTTTGCTTTTTAATAAAAGCAAGAACACATCATCAATAGTAATGAGAAAGAATACAGAGAATATGTGCAAGGATGTTTTGGGTTTGACAAAGAGGCAAAGCTTGATCGGGCAATTAAAAGATGAGTACTGCATCCATTAGCCAGATGCAAGGGGCTAGGGAGGGGGCTGCTGAAGGAGATCATTTTGTTTTAGATCCTTGCACAGGAAGCATCTTGATTCATTTGAATAATTGAGGAAGAGAGGAAAAGAAGCCTCAGTAAATATTTATTGAATAAAGGAATAATTGTTGTCAAACGAATGGGATGCATATGTTTTATTTCCTAACAAACTGATTTTAATTAAATGTAGTTCTTACTGAGTTTGAATTGTAATGTAATTTTATTTGGGGGTGCAGTGGCTTAACTGATATTTTTCAGTGTCTTCATTTCTAGAGCTGTAAATCTTTCCAAGATAATTTGTCTCAGCCTTTTTGTATGTTAATAATATCAGTGAAGCCAACTTGGACAAAATGTCCCAGGCGAATTGAAATTATTTCACCTCAAGTAGGTTGTCATACCCACATCGGAATGCAGCAGTTTTGATTTACTACAGTTGAGGTGGAAGGGAGATGGTTGAAGGTTACAAGCCTGATTCTTCTTTCATTGTCTCACTTGAGGTTGATCTTAATGCTCCAGTAACCTCCTCAAATCTGTGTTTTTTCAAGTGTCTGTAATGCTCAGAGTTGGGCATACCCTTGGATGACACTTTCAGATGAGGAAATCTGTAGAACATCTACTATGAAAGCAAGTTTTTGAGAGAATTTTAAGAATTAAATGCAAAGTCAAACAATTTTCCAAATTATAAATGACCAGATCAGAATAAAGGGGAGTGTTTTTAGAAGTCATGAAGTATTAGAAGACTTCTAGAGAGAAAAAAAGCAGGTAAGAGAAATATTTCAGTGATTACGAATTCTCCCTTTAAATAAGATCATATGTAAAAATCATGAATTAATGTATGATAACCCACTGCAAAGTATGATAAGACTTTTCTTTCCCTCTCTGACCTCACTAGAACTCTAGACAAAAAAATAAATAAATAAATAAATAAATAAAAAATCAAGATTTCAGTGTTTCCACAGGAGGGAATCTAATGATTCCTGATTGGTCTCCTTCACCTTCTCACTGATGAAGATTCAGGTCAGCAATTTGTAGCTATTCATTTACTGCCTCCCAAATTCACATTGCAGTGGAAAACAAAGCAATAGAAACACTTCTACCTCAGCATGGGAGACCTGTGAAAAGTTGTCTTTCACATGCCCTTTTTACAGAGAGAAATACTAGGTGGGTAAGATTGGTTTTGACAAAGGGCTGACCCACTTAATTCAGTGAATGTAGGGAAGAAAAAAAAAAAAAAAAAAAGAAGAAGAAGAAGAAGAAAAAGAAGTCCTGTTCGGTGGTAAGTGAAACCCCAGTCAAGCCACATTGATGTATTTGCCCAACAGTAAGAATGAATGAAAACAAGAGTATGTCCTGAGGACAGAACTGTTAAGTATTTTGCCCAAACTTTTTAAAACTCCACCCAAACAAGAACACTCACGTCAAGGAGTTCTTTCTCATGCTGCTTTTGGTTTGTTCTTGGCACAGATGGCATGCACTAAAAAGGGGGCACCAATGATGGTATGTCTAGCCAGCCTGGTGAGAAGGTCTCTGTTCCAGTGAAATGAGAGTTACACATATAGGCACATAAGTCCTTGGAATAAAGGAAATTCCTAATCAATGAGAACCAACTCCAATTGACAAAAATCCTCTCAATACATCCGTGTCACTCAAAAATGGAAATTGTTGTCATATACTATCATAAGTCTATAAATATAATAATAATACAGATCTGTTCTTGAAGGAAAAAAAAGGAAGGAGGGAGAGAACGAGAGGGGATGGGGGAAACAAGGGGAGGAAGGAAAGAAGGAAGGGAGGAAGGAAGGAAGGAAAGAAATGTAAATCACATGAAGAGAAAATTTGAAGGGCCTGTGGGTGAATGAGCAGCTAGAAATGAACATTACAGCTAAAGCTACGAGTCTAGAAGTAATGTCTACAATGTGAAATAAAGACTAGAAAAACTATCCAGTGCTTTCAGTTGTAAGATGCAATTAAGGTGAACTCTTTGGGTCTTCGCAGAAAAAAAGAAAGTAAAACATAAGATGTTGGCTGTGGTTTGGAGTTTGAATTTACTCTTACCATGTAGTGTAGGAAACTTTGGCCTGAGCTAATGGTGTAGCACATAATATATCCCAGAACCTTGGGTGCAGGAGAACAAAATAGAAACTTTCCCATAAGAGATGCTCTCAATCAAGGGCATGTCTGGTCTCTAAAACTCATGATGCTAGTGATTTCACAGGAAAAATTACAAGAAAAATTAGAAAAAAAAAATTTAAGAAAATTGTCCATGAGATAGTGTTAACAGATGTTAAAGCTAACTCAGAATGAAGTACAAAGAGATAAGGTGAGGAACAGTGTGCAAGAATTTGAAAAAAAAAGAGGTTGCAACATATAAATAGAAAAATATAGGGAGGAATTCACATTAAAAAAAAAAAAAAACAAAACGGGGACACCTGGGTGGCTTAGTTGGTTAAGCATCTATCTTTGGCTCAGGTCATGATCCCAAGGAATCAAGCCCCATGTCTTGACTGGCTCCCACTGGGTCACCCTCTCCTTCTGCTGCTCCCCCTGCTTGTGCTGTCTTTCTCTCTCTGTCAAATAAAAATAAATAAATAAAATCTTTTTAAAAAGAAAAAAAGATTAATATAGAAAAATCAAATTCCAAAGAAACGAAAAAATATCACTCATGATAATTCATAGTGAAGCATAATCATTTAAATAAAGGAAAAGGTAAAACACTACTATCATCTCTATCATCCAACTTAATATTGGAGCTTTTAGCAAACCCAGCTACAGGAAAAGAAAAAAGAGAAAGGGATTGCAAAGGATGAAGTAAAATTATATTATTCTAAATTGCAGAGGCTCTGATTTATCACTGTAGAAAATTAAAGAAAATATAGATGACTATTTTTTTAAAGATTTTATTTATTTATTTGACAGATAGAGATCACAAGTAGGCAGAGAGGCAGGCAGAGAGAAAGTGAGAGAGGAGGGAAGCAGGCTCCCTGCCAAGCAGAGAGCCTGATGCAGGGCTCGATCCCAGGACCCTGGGATCATGACCTGACCCAAAGGCAGAGACATTACCCACTGAGCCACCCAGGTGCCCCAAAGATGACTATTAAAACTAAAGAGAACTAAAGACAAAAGATGAAAGCTTATCTATATACAAATATAAATGATTAGAAGATGTAATTTTAAGAAACTTTCCACAGGAAATTTAAATTACACAATTTTCCATTTTTGTAAAGGCAATTTTTACATGGCAATGATATAACACTTAAATGTATATTATAAGTGTAAACTAGTGCATATTGTAAATGAAATAAAAATATTCTGTTCCCAAGTAGAATGTTATATAACAGTCTATCAGGAGAAATATATATTCCAAGAACTAGGAGGACCTCTTCTAAGTAACCCTGAGATCAAACTGAGAATCAAAGCAACAGATATTGGTCAATTAAAAAAAAATAGCAATTGATAATCACCATTTAGAAACTGTTGAAAGAGTCCTCAGCTAGAAATCTAAGGAACATTATTTCTTTAAAAAAATTATGAGAAACCACAAAGATATTTAAAAAGAAAGTTAAAAAGTCAATAAACTTGAAAAGTTAAACTGATGTGACACATAGAATAAATAATAAATGTTTGGTTCTATGAAAATTCCAATAATGGAATGAAACAACAATCTAGAAAACAATGAAGAAAATATAAATGAATGCTTCTAAGTACTTCTAATGTAAAAAAAAGAAAGAAATAAAAAAACACAAAAATGTGTAAGTATTAATAAAAATTTTCAAATCATCATCCTGAACGGAAAAAACAGAGTAGGAGTTATGAAATTAAATTATTTAAATGTGTAATAAAAATTTTTGAAAATTTTACCAGTACTTAATTTTTTTATAATAATTTCATGTCATTTTCTTTATTTTGAAGCATAGAACATAGGATGTAAACCCTATTTATTTTGTAAGTTGAACAGAAATCTGATATGTAATTTGACAGTGAGAGCAGTAAATTTAATGCTGAACTCAATCTCATTTCTGAATAATGATGCAGCCATGTGGAAACTGGTCTTCTCTCTCTCTCTCTTTCTCTCTCTCTCTATATATACACGCATATATATATATGAAATGTATATGTATGTATGTATGCATTTCTTTTTTTTTAAAGATTTTATTTATTTATTTGACACAGAGAGAGATCACAAGTAGGCAGAGAGGTAGGCAGGAGCGGCGGGGAAGCAGGCTCTCTCTCCACTGAGCAGAGGGCCTGATGCAGGTCTTGATCCCAGGACCCTGAGATCATGACCTGAGCCAAAGGCAGAGACTTAACCCACTGAGCCACCCAGGCACCCCTGTATGCATTTCTAATAATAGTTAATAAAATAGTGTAACTCATATTCAGTGATTCGACTCTTATCCTTAGTATGTTTAGTTGTAACACTATTTCCTGGGTTAATCAAAGCTTAATTTTAGTCACAAACGATTTTTATCAACTAATTAGTTTTGTAGGGTGTTATTCTTTTCTAGATGGTATCTTGAAAATTCTCTATTTCATTTTGTTCATTTCTTACCTATGTTTTCTTAAGTTGCTTTCTAAGTTTCTTCTGTCCTGCAGGTTTTTTAAAAAAAGGATTTATTTATTTTAGAGAGAGAGAGAGAGTGGAGAAAGAGCACAGGGAGAGAATCTCAAGCAGACTCCTCAGTGAGTGCAGAACCCAAAGCAGGTCTTGATCTCACAGACCATGAGATCATGATCTGAGCTGAAACCAAGAGCTGGACACCTGGGACTCCTGAGTGGCTCAATTGGTTAACCCCTTGGCTCAGGTCATGGTCCTAGGGGCCTGGAATCAAGTTCTGCATTGGGCTCCTTGTTCAGCCTGCTTCTCCTTCTGCATGGCGTTCCTCCTGCTTGTGTTCTCTCTCTCTGATGAGTAAATAAATAAAATCTTTAAAAAATTTTATTCATTTATTTGACAGACAGAGATCACAAGTTGGCAGAGAGGCAGCCAGAGAGAGAGAGGGAAACAGGCTCCCCGCTGAGCAGAGAGCCTGATGCAGGGCTCAATCCCAGGACCCTGAGATCATGACCTGAGCCGAAGGTACAGGCCTTAGCCCACTGAGCCACCAAGGTGCCCCAAATGAATAAAATCTTAAAAAAAAAAAAAAAAAAAAGAGTTGGACACTTAGCTGACTGAGCCACCCAGACACCCCTGTCTTACAGATGGTATACCTTCTAAAATGATCATAGTTCTAAATTACTAAAGAAAAAATATACATACATTTTTCATATAAAATACTTAGTAACACATAATTATTAGAAAAATTTCCATGCAATTTGTTAAAAATAAGTGACATGCCAAAGTACTTTAAAAATGCTCATACTATGTAGGACTCTTAAATTTGTGCACATTATGTAAGTTCTTAATAAGCTTCTAATTTAGTGTTACAGATTATAGCAACTTCAAGACTTCAAAAACTGTTAACAAATAAGCACTAGAAGTATATACAATTCAAATAAACCATAGTGTGTTCTAGAAATTCCAAAACATTTTTTTATGCAATCTTGCAAATTACAGAAGCACCAGTTTTCAGTTTAAAAGTGAGTGTATAGAATATAAAATTAAAAAAAAAAAAAGTGAGTATATAGGGACGCCTGGGTGGCTCAGTTGGTTGAGCGGCTGCCTTCCGCTCGGGTTGTGATCCCAGCGTCCTGGGATGGAGTCCCACATCGGGCTCCTTGCTCAGCGGGGGGGCCTGCTTCTCCCTCTGCCTCTGCCTGCCTCTCTGTCTGCCTGTGCTTGCTCCTGCGCTCTCTATCTGACGGATAAATAGGTAGAATCTTTGAAAAAAGAAAAGAAAAGAAAAGAAAAAAATGAGTATATAAATTCCCTGAAATGCATGTGGTTCTCATAATGAGTTATTGCCAACCTGTCCCTTGTCAGTGATGACATTTAAACACTAATAAGCATGGTTTTTGTGATACCAGTTCTTGACCATTATTAATTGACTGCACTGATCACATGAAAACCACACCCACCTGAAATGTGGTAAACACAGATAACTGCCTCAAGTGGAAAGAATGAATCTTGGCATAAATTAAAACTCTGTTATGTGGTGACTAAGTGGAGCTTATTCCAAAAACATGCTGTAATAATTGTGTAGCATTAGGCTACCCACTAATAAGTGCACTTAATTTTACGTTGATAGGTCACAGAAAGAAGCCAGGTAATCATTCTGAAATACAGGAGGTATTAGTAAAAGAAGTATCTATTACTCCTTAAAAACTCTTAGTGAAAGATATTGAAAAGTGCTTTTCTCGAGTAATAAAGAGTAATTCTCCAAAACAATTTGACAAATATCAAAATCATAATAGAATTCTAGAGGAATCCCTTGTAGATGCAAAACAAGACTTGGACCACTAAAACAAAATAAAACCAGGAGTGCCTGGGTGCCTCAGTCCATTAAGCACCTGCCTGATCATGACCCGAGCATAGGGTTCTGAGATATAGCCCCACATCTGGCTCCCTGATCAGCGGGGGTCTGCTGCTCCCTCTCCCTCTGTACTCTCTCCCTCTCAAGTAAATAAATAAAATCTTAAAAAGAAAACTATTCTGGGCAGGTAACCGAAGCAATAATAAGTAGCCAAAGCAATTAATATAGGAATAGATAAAGAACATTACTAATATAGGCATTTAATTTTTTTTTCTACCTGGCAACTCCAGGATAAAGGAGAAACAATTAGATATGCTTTGCATGTCCAAAATGGTGGCTAATTTCAAAATCTTGCTAAAAAATAATTTCATTTCTTCTATCTGAGCTGTCCAATATGGTAGCCATCAGCCACATGTGACTATGAAGCACTGTGAAATGTAACTAGCCCAAATTAAGATTTGCTACTATATGCATAAAACACATACTGGAATTCAGAGACTTGGAAGGGAAAAAAAAAAGGTTGCAGGGGTACCTGGGTGGATCCCTCGGGTAGATTTCGGGTCAGACCATGATCTCAGAGTCCTGGGATTGAGCCCTGCTTTGGGCTCCATGCTCAGCAGAGAGTGCTTCTCTCCCTCTCCCTCTGTCCATCCCCTTGCACTCACTCTCTCAAATAAATAAATCTTTAAAAAAGAGAAAAAAAGAATGTAGAATATCTCATTCTATTTTCTAAGTTTTGATTACAGCTTGAAACAATATTTTGGATAAATTAAATATGCTAATCAAAATTAATGCATCTGTTTCTTTTTAATGTGGCTACTATAAGATTTAAAATTCCATATGTGACTTGAATATGACTCACATTACATTTCTAGTAAATAGCACTGACCTACATAAATTTAAAAGAAAAGCGATCATATGGTAGGAAAATCATTTCCTTTTATAAAAGCATGCAGTCAGCAAAATCTAGGAATAAAGATTATAAGATAGTGTCTTAGTTTGCTTGGTCAGCTGTTACAAATTACTATAGACTCTGTGGTTTAAACAACAAACATTTTTTTCCCTTATAGTTCTGAAGGCTAGGAAGTCCAAGGTCAAAGTGCTGGCAAATTCAGTTCTTAGAGAAAGGTGTCTTCTTGGTTTGCAGATGGCCATCTTCCTGTATTCTCACAGATATCTCTTCTTAGGAGGGCACTATTCCATTATGATGGCTTCACCCTTATGACCAAATTACCTCCCAAGGGCTCCATCTCATAATACGGTTACACTGAGGGTTAGGGTTTCAAAGTATGAAGTTTAAGGGGACACAAATATTCACTCCATAGCAGAGAGGATAAGATACGTGCAGAAGCTATTTGATTAAAACTACAAAACTGTGTTTTGGGCTCTGTGTGTGAGAGAAACAGAGAAAGAGGGAGAAAATGAGGGTGGGGGGAGAGAGAGAGAGATTGACTTATAAGAAAGAAAAGTCCTGCCATGTTCTTGGTTTGTAGATATAATATATAACAAAGTATAATTTCAATTACACTCCCTAGCCTTCTGTGTTCAATGGGTTCCATTTTCAATATATCAATGTTGTAAAGAAAGAAATGCTTGCAGAAGTGATTAGTAAATTTGATACAGATTTGCTAAAAATTTAATTTGAGAAAGGACTCAATGAACTATTTTAAAGTTCACCAGAATAAAGATGCAAGGAAAATTAATAGGTATTTAATAAAATAGAAAAACAATGATTACTGTCTCCCCTGTTTCCAGAACAAAAATCAGTACATACAAAAATTAGAAGATAAAAGTGATGTTTTAAGTTAGTGAGAAAATAATTAATTATTTAAAATGGGTGAACTAAGAACACATAAGCAAAATAATAAAATTAGATCATTTGTCTCACAATTTACATAAAATAAATTTGAGGAGGTTAAAGATTTACAAATGATAAGAAAAATTCACTCTAATGAGATAAATTAACAAAAACCAAGATTTTATCAACCATTTTTTTTCTGGAAAAAGTCACTCTAACTAGTAAAAAATTTTTTTTAAAAATGTAATCTGGGCTGAAAGGAGTTATATTTCAGCATGATGCAAGTGTTGGAATTATGGTGGAAAAGATTACCAAGAAATACATAGAGAAATAAGTAGGCCAAATTGTTCACCCTTATGGGTAGTAAGATGTTTACTTACAAATTAAAAGATGCTAATTATTCAGAAATTAAAACTAAGCCTCATTCACTAAATGATCACATTTTGCTGGGAGAAATCATAAATACTAGAGATATGACTTTAAGAAGGAAGCTACAATAAAGTTAAAGAAAAAGTCATGCCAGAGTATCAATTAATTAATTGATTTTATTCTTCTTTTCCCTTCATGCCAGTTCCCTCTGAAGGAAAATTGTTGCTGAGGGAACTTAGTATCTTGAGATGAAATGCTAACAATATGGTAATGCCTATAAAAGTTTACTTTCTTGTCATAGGGAGCAAAGTTTGTAGACTGAATTTTTAGTTTGTAGAATGAATAAATATCTATCTGAACATGATTTTGAAATATGTATCTGAACATGAATTATTTTGAAATGTCAGCTTTTAACAGACATAGCAAGTCATCTCTAAGTAATAAAATTTAATATCAGATTTGATTTCAACTCAGATTTTGTGTGTTCAAGGTTTTCATTTCATAAAGGATAATATTGCTCTGTAGAAGTTAGACATGATTACTTCCTATTTGATTGCTTTGATGTGCCTATTTCTTTGAACAAAAATCTCTTTTTAAATGCTCTTTTGATATATGAGCCCAAGGTTCTTGTGAAATTACTCCTGAAAGCAAAATGTGATGAAGGCTATAGAGTTTGCTACAAGTAGTTATTTTGATACATTTGCTGATATTTTCTTGATAGTCAATGAACCAGAATTTACTTAAACAATTTTTTATTGTGAATACACAAAAGTAAACAGCAGGCAGTGGCCACTCTCCGAAGCAGAAATATGATTTTGCTGCCAGGCTTTTGTTTTCCTTTTGAGTGGACCTTCTCATTTTTATTGTGATGTTGACTTTTAATGTAGATCCTGAAGATTGAAAATGTCGGGCTAAACATTAATAAAATGACCACAACTAGTTAAAGATTTCCAGAAACTAAGCTCCTTATGTACTATGTACTTGCTTTTAGATTTGCTTATAAACTTGTCACTTTATGAAATATGGATATGAGCAGCCTTCTTTCCTTCATCTCTCCTCCTCAGCTCTTCTGTGTTCCCATTTCTTTTGTTAATAACACTGAAATGTTCTGTAACTACAAACATGTCTTCCCTCATGTTATATATCTCTTCATGGATATAGTTTAAAATCTAGTTCTCTGGAGCGCCTGGGTGGCTCCCCAGTTAAAAGCCTGCCTTCAGCTCAGATCATGATCTCAGGTCCTGGGATGAGCCCTGCATAGGGCTCCCTGCTCAGTGGGGAGCCTCCATCTCCCTCTGCCCCTCCCTCTGCTCATGCTTTTTCTCTCTATCAAATAAATAAATACAATCTTTAAAAAAAAAAAAAAAAGCTAGTAGTGTGTTCTTATGGCGCTAATATTTGTCCACTGCCAAACTGAGTATTTAGCTTCTGTAGAACTTTTGGGTTTCCAGGAGGATCAAACAGCTCTTAATCCTTGACTTCCCTTAATCCTTGACTTCACTTTTCTCCTGCAGCCCTCTGTCTCCAGCCCCCTTCTGCATAGCCTCCCCCTCAGTCTGCTGCCTGGCTGGCCTCCTGGAACTTGCTGTCACTGTTGTCCTAGGTTGCAGATGTCATTTTCTGATTTCCTTGCCCTCCTGTTTAAAATTGGATTTCCCCCTCCTTTGACTACAGAACTGGCATACGTGTCATGAGTATCCCTAGTGTATCTGAATAGATTTTTACTCTGTGCTCACTAGCTGGGATATTTCAAAGTTTCTTTGGATGGGCTCTTGTAATTTAGAGATTTGGGGTCTGTCTTCTCTATGAAACATAGTATTTTTCTGAATGATTTTCTTGTCCCCAATTTTTATTTTCTGTTCACTCATTCTTTTTTTTTTATTAACATATAATGTATCATTTGTCCCAGAGGTGCAGGTCTGTGAATCATCAGTCTTACACATTTCACAGCACTCACCATAGCACATACCTTCCCCAGTGTCCATAACCCAGCCACCTATCCCTTCCACCACCCCCCAGCAACCCTGAGATTGTTTCCTGAGATCAGTAGTCTTTTATGGTTTGTCTCCCTCCCTCTCATTCTTAAATTTATCTTGGTCAGCTGTTGGGCTCCCTGAGTTGATTTTCTGAATCCTGTTATTTCCTTTCATCTTTTCCCAATTTTTTGCCAGTTTTCCTGATTTATTGGGAGATCTCTTTATCTTTCTACTCTCTTAATCATTTTTATTTTTAAATTATTTTATTTATTTTCTAAAGGGAGGGAAGAGCAAAGGGAGAAAGAGAATCTTAAGCAGGTTCCACACCTGCTTGCTCTCAGAACCCTGAGATCATGACCTGAGCCAAAATCAAAAGTTGGACACTTTACAGACTGAGCCACCCAGGTTCCCCTAATTCTTTTTATTTGAAACATGATATTTTAATTTTCAAAGGCTCTTTCAGGTTCACTGATTATTCCTTGTTCTAGGAATTTTACCAGATTGAATGAATAAGATACTTTTTTTACTCTCTCTAAGGACATTACTGTTGGCAATTTGGTGTCTCCTTGTTTTCTATGAATCATCTCTGTGATCTCTGTGAATCATCTCTCTGTCTCCAGGAACCTCAAGCCTTATGTTTGAGAGGAAGTCATGAGAAATCCTTTTGGAACTCTGTAGAAGTATGTTGTGCTAGTCTACCTAGGGTCTTTATTTTATTTAATGGGTGCTTGGTTTGGAGCCGGTGTCATTCTGGGGGCCCCCAAATGTCAGAATGTCATTGGAGTCACAATTACACTGTAGAATTGCCTTCCAGTCTGTCTAAGGGCTAGAGGCCTGGCTGCTGACTCATCTGAAATAAGAATAGGGGGACAGGTAGGCAATATTTCCAGGCCATGCATGGTGTTAACCCTCCCCTCTGTACCATCATGTGTTTAGCCACAAGGCTTCCTCACACTTTCCTGGGTTGGGCTCTTTCTCAGTCCCACATCCCTGTGTGGCTTCACTGGGAATGCTGTCTCACTTCTCACTTTTGTCCCACCTCTCCACTTCCTCGGTCCCAGGGCAATATTGACTGTACTCCCTTGGACTTGCTGCAGCCTTCCAGAATTTGTTGAACTTTCTTGCACTCTGACAGTTCTTTATCACTCTCTTATTTGTTGTAGATTTATGACCTGTTGATTCTTGTGCTTATGTTTTCACTGAGTCCCAGGAAGGAAAGAAAATATATGCATGTGGTCGGTACCCCCATGTTTGAGCAGAAATTGTCTCAGAGATTTAAAATTTCATATACACACCCCAGCTGGTGCCAATTAATTGTAGAGATTCCCGTCTCTTCAAGCATCCATATATTCCTTCTTCACCCACAAGGACTAGCATCATTTTCTGAATTTATGCACACAATACATTCATTAAAAATTATTCTTCCAGTGTTAATTAATGTCACTGACTATTTTAATAATATAAAATGCTCCATTTTAAATGGAATATCAGTCTGTCTGTTTCATCTGATTAAAAAAGATTTTTCAGATTCTAATACCATGTAAAGACAAAAGTATTTGACAGAAAAATCCATGTTGCAAGATTGGAAATAGCTTTTGCTGCTCAGTACTTACTTGCTGAAGTTCAAGTTCATCCCCAAATTTAAACTTAACTATCAAGCAATTTGACCATGGAACAAAATGAAACATTCCTATAACTGTAATTTTTATGTGCTTAAAATCCTACACCTTGAAAAGCAACCACTAACAAAAATGACATTCTAACCATCAAATTTGATACCACCTTTTGAGGACTAAAGTTAAAATCCTCCAAATTGTATCTAGATTGTTCAGAAAAATTTAACACATAGAGAAAACAGAAATAAATAGTCTGAGATATGAATGTCATTAACAAGCATTGTGAGAGTTTTTTTGGTTTTGTTTTTTGAGCGAATTCTAATTTTTTATGCATAATGCACTATGATATTACATAATTTGCATATGGCTTCTTTTTTGTGCTCTTGCCCTAGAATACCTCAAACACTACTGCAGAAATTGAACCTACTTATATATGTGAAATCCTTGTTTCCATACTTCTTACCAATATTGGCTGATACCTTGAGAAAATATACTTTCAAAAGAGCTTAATCATTTGACTGAAATGTCAGATGTGCCTTCTAATGAATTCTGGATTGAACTGTGACTGTTGTCTCAGTCTATTTGGGCTGGGGTAACAAAATATTACTAACTGGGTAGCTTATAAACAACAGAAATAAATTTCTCACAGTTCTGGAGGCTGGAAGTCCAAGATCAGAAAGCCAGCCCGGGTGGATGAGGGCTGTCTTCCTGGTTGTAGACTTCTAGTTGTACCCTCATGTGGTGAACAGTCTAGGGAACTCTGTAGGGTGTCTTTTATCTAAAAGCTCTAATTCCATTCATGAAGACTCCATCCTCATGATTTAAACAACTCCCAAAGACCTCACCTCCTAATTCCATCACATTGGGCATTAAGATTTCAGCAAGAATTTGGGGAGAGCAATGTTCAAACTACGGCAGTAGCCAATTTTAAAATAACTTTATATAATTTTCATAATTTTGGAAAGTTACAAAAATTATTGCGATACTGAAAGATATTCTGGAATATCGTTTTCCTTAAGTATAATTTGAGTAACAGTTCTTGTAACTGTAATATTTATTTAAAATATATCTGAGTTAGATTATTGATTTTGACACATATTTATTCTTCACAGTGAGGTAGAGATCAGCAGATTAAGATTATAAGACTAAATTTTTAAGTCCCAGCTCTGGAAAGTTAGAACATAAAAAAAATGTTAGCATAAGTCAAAATACTTGAGTCCATCTTTTCTTCTCTTTTATGCATGGATTGATCTAATTCTCTTAAATTGTGTGGGTATAACCAAATGTAATTTTGCTGTTGTTGTTGTTGTTACTGATAAACTCATTTTTTATTACTCAGCATTTCTGTACTCATAAACATGTAAATAATGCAGTACTTGAGAATGATAAGATTTCTTTAATGAACAAGTTGCTTTGCTTGATATAAGTTAGCTAATTTGTAACATGATGCAGACATAGCCTTCATTTTTATAAGGTTTTAATCCTGAGATTATAATTTAGCAATATCAAGATATTTAAAGATTGGAAATTTTTTTTAAATGAAATATTCTACGTCTAGTACAGGATATAAATCTATATAAAGCAGCCATGAACTCTGGTTCCTTAATGAAGAGAATAAAAAATGAGTCATTATGTAACTCTTGTTTTATTTACATCCTTTTTTAATACGAATATCAAATAGCATGAATATGCATGGCATTTTAACTACATTAAATTATAAACGTGAAAGTTTTAGGGGTTCCTGGATGACTCAGTGGGTTAAAGCCTCTGCCTTTGGCTCAGGTCATGATCTCAGGGTCCTGGGATCGATCCCCGCATCGGGCTCTCTGCTCGGCAGGGAGCCTGCTTCCTCCTCTCTCTCTCTGCCTGTCTCTCTGCCTACTTGTGATCTGTCTGTCAAATAAAAAAATAAAATCTTTAAAAAAATGTGAAAGTTTTAAATTTTAATGATTATAATGATTTAGAAAGACCTCTCAAAGCTTTTTTTTATTTTTTCCTTTCTACTCAGGTAGTTGAGAAAAATGGGTAGATGTATCAAAAATCTGAGCTTAGCTTACCAAACAGTATTTCCAGAGTATGACCCCTCTTTTCAAAACCTTAATGTAGACAAAATCACATTTTTACTCTAGGCTCTGTTTCTGGAACACATATTTCTCCAAATGCCTAACATGATAATGGTCTAAAATGACCAATACAAATGGACCCTCTGGTTTGTGTAAAAATATGTCTCCTTTAGGAGATAGCTTAGGTCCTCCTTCCAGATGAACTGAGGGACATTCTTGAAGCAGGAAGTGCCAAGGGAAGATTAAAATGTCTTCAGACCAGAGGCAGAAAGAATAAAACACTAGGAATGTGTTCTGGCAAGCAGAACATATTGCAGATAAGTCTTGTCAGAATGGATACCAAGGTAGGCCCTAACTTCAGAAGGGCAGAATAGATACAGTAGCAATATAGGCTGAGATCAATACCAGTCTTGCAATAAGGCTGGCAGAAAACACTTTGTCCTTCTAGAGCTAGATGGAATACAAATTAGAACTCTCTCTTGTATACCATGCAGAGGAACAGAATACTTGAGAGCTCTAGGGAAAATGGAGTGTGAGTCTCCCCAGTGGGATATTTATGAAAATAAGGGCAAAAAAAAAAAAAAAAAGAGTGGTTTCTTCCTAAAGGTGCCTGGTGAGACATTGGCATGGACTTCTTGAGAGCTGGGTCTAGTAGAAAGACAAATATCCTGTTGATCTGTAGGGCAAAAATTCTAGAATTGATGATCTAGGATTTATCCTTGGCTTCTGGATTGCAATGGAAGATCATGCAGGGATCTCAATATACCTAACTGAAGTGAATTAGGGTAGAGCAAAGGGTGCCAGATGGATTAACGTTTTAGAATTTGGTACACTAGGGGTGCTGGGTGGCTCAGTGGGTTAAAGCCTCTACCTTTGGTTCAGGTCATGATCCCGGAGTCCTAGGATCGAGCCCCATGTTGGGCTCTCTGCTTGGTGGGGAGCCTGCTTCTCTCTCTCTCTGCCTGCCTCTCTGCCTACTTGTGATCTCTGGCTGTCAAATACATAAATTCTTTTCTCACAGTTTCATTATTTTCTTCTCAACAAGTTGTTCATTTTGAAGAAAATAGAAACAATATGAGACAAAACAATGATATGCAATTGCTGAACTTTTCTTTGATGACTTCATTTAGTCAGTCAGTGTTTTCAGATGTTAAAAAACAAAAAAGAAGGCATAAAAAATGTCAGCATTTTATTCTGTGGCCTGTGGTGTCTGGATTTAAATGATAGGTCTCTTATTGCTGAGCTTAGGTTCCATTCTGGGATATGTAAAGGCATTTCATATTTGCTGGCCAGGCTTATTTACCTGTGGACTCTTGGTATCCCAACAGTCTAGGTGATCTTTAGAAGTGTGACAATTATGTGACCTTATCTATCTAAGATGGTCCATGATAGGCAAAAATGTTCTTAGAACCTACAGGAAATCCACTTATTTTCTCATTTATTCCATCACTCATTAAATTTGCTAATGCCTCCCTAATGCTAGGTGTTGAGATTGTTTCTCTTGATTCCATAAAGAGATCAGTTGATGACTATATTATAACACAAGTGGCTGAGATATCAAATTGTTGTGCTCGATAAATCCTCAAATGAAGAATATATAAAACTGTACTCATGATTTGTTTTTCCCCTCCCAAATCTATTCTACTTCTGGCATTTATATCAATATTCACTCTATTGGGATTCACCTTCAATGTCTCCCTTTTTCTTACACCATGTCCAAGTAAAACACTAAGTTTTATTTATACTCCATCCAAAACACTTCAAAAATCAACTTCTTTCTCATTGCCACTACTTCCCTTCAGACCACCATCCTCCAACAAACCCTACTAATCTTGCTGGTCTCTATTCTCTAGACAAAGAGGTCCTTCTATCCTGTTTTCAAGTTTACTGATTCTTTCTTATATAGTGTTCATTCTGCTATTGAGTCCCCTAGTCCCTTGCATTTTTAAGTCCTATAACTTTAATTTTCTTATATTTTCTATTTTTTATTGAGTTTATTTTATAATTGGTTTCAAGAATACTTGTAGTTGCACAATGAAGCAATTTATATGATGACTACTTTACAATATTTGTCAAATAATTCTAACATCTATATCACCTGTATTATATATATATATATATTCATTTTTCATTCAGTCTGTGGTTTCCTTAGCTCTTGGTATGAGAAGTGCCTTTTTTTTTTTTATATAACATGGACATTTTGGCTATTATGTTGGGAAACTCTAGATCCTAGTAACATCTTTTATTTTAGCAAGGAATCACCCTTTTTATGTCTAGTGTGCAGATACTGACCTACTTTTTTGAGCTGCAGCTCTAATGACAACTTAATTTTCAGAGCCTTTGAGATGGTATTTTTCATCTGCATTGTTTGCCTGGTAGCACTGGGTCTTTTAATGATCCCTGTTGGTGCCATATGTGAAGCAGAAAATACTTCCCCAGGCTGGACTTCCCTGCTCTCTAGGACTTGGGAGAGCATTTTTCTCTGCCTCTGGTTGTCTGTGGGCTTTTGTTGAATCCCTGCCGAGTTTCTGGGCCACCTGGGCTGGCTCCCCAGTGTCTTTGAAGGGAAGGGAGGGGTAAAGGAACTCCAGACCTCTGTGGCAGAGAGGACTCCTCTTGGCTTCCTATTTGCAGCATTCCAATTCAATCAGGGAAGGAAGGGGCCTACTTGTGCTGCTTTCTCCATTTTGTTTGGGATTCAGGAGGTGCCAGGTCTTGATCTGCTGCTTGCTATGGTGAGTGGAGTGGGAATTTGAAGATGTTGGAGCACAGTGTATTTCCTCTAGTCCTGTGGTCCCTATCCAGTCCGCCTTCCTCTTTCCACCTGCTGGTTTCCTGCTGTGTTATTTCCAGGGTTTATAGTTGTACTTCGAAAGGAGAAATAAAGAATAATGAGTCTATGCCATCTTGTCCACACAAGTAGTTAAGGCTGTCTTTCTAAAGCACACATTCTTGCTACTCTTCACTTAAAAATTTTTTTCAGTTAATTCCCATTGCTCTAAGATAAAATCAATGCCCCAATCAGACCTTAGCAATTAGGACTCTGTCCTGCATGTAACAGCAAACAAAATTCAACAAATAGTCAATGAAACCTGTACTTTGGCTTATAGTTCAGAGCCTTTAGGGAAAACTACATTCCAAGCTCAAAGAACCAATCCCTTAGCTTTGGTTCTTCTGATTAGCTCTCTCATAATATTTATGTGATGGCTACCAGTTTTCTTTCAGGTTCATGCCCCAAAAATAAGGACAGTATCCTTATATCCTCTTCTACCACCCCACCAAACACACATAAACACCAAGCAAAAAGTCTGTAAATCCTGGATTTCATTCTGATTAGGTAAGTTCTTTCAAGTATGAACTCTGTGTGATGGCATCACATAAGGCTTCCTCTTACTTCGCTTTCCTGATGGCTGGGTTAGTCAATCTTTCCTGATGCCCATGTACTCTAAGAAAAGAAGAATATTTCTGGCATTCCAAGATTGGAGGAATGGATGCATTGGGGCAAACACATTAAAATAAAGAAATAAAAACCCCTGCAAATATCACTTCAGTAGTTTTCAAATACTGCTCTCATCTCTATCCCACTTGATTTGTTATCTCCAAAACTCCTGGTGTATCTTCTTTCTCCAAACAAGCCATTCAGGATTGTCTTTGAATTTTTGGATATACCATAATTTTCCCATCTTTGGAGCAATGGCCGTGCTCCTGCCTTTGCTTGAAACACCCAAATTCCTCAAACCATCTCTCCTACATACATGCATCTCTTTTTCTGTATATTTATTTCTTAGTCTTCTGCTCTCATTTCAGGGCTCAGTCTGCAGCTGTCCCTCACTCTCAGAACTAGGTGACACCATGGTGATTGTCCACCTTCCTTGACTTCTTTCAGACAGCATGCACTACACCCCACTGCAGTGGCCAGTTACCTTAGTTACAACCTTCACTAGCTTGTAAGCACAAAATTATGTCTCATTCACAACTTTATCCTCACCACCTAATAAAATGCTTCTTGAGTAATCTATTTTAAAGGACCCTAGGTGAGTGTACCATGCTATAAATGCATAAGGAAGAGAGAAATTATAATGTGTAGGCAAACTAGGAGTAGTCCTTGTAGGAGCTGCACCTTGAAAAAAAGAGTAGGAATTTTTTGAGACATAGAAGTTACAGAAGGGCAGTTTCTTTATGGGGATGGGTAAATATACTAGATATATATCCATTTGTTTTGTTTTGCTTTTAGTTTCTTCTAAAGTGAGACTGAACAGGTTCCCATGTCTCCATAGACTTCATCCATCTGTAGCTTCAAATCCTAGCTGCAACTGCTTCGGCAAACCTTAGAAATTGGCATTTTTCAGCTCCCTGGAGTTCACATGGCATTGCCTGGTCTTGTTTGTTACCAGTTTTTTGTTTTGTTTTGTTTTGTTTGTTTGTTTTTTTCAATGAGTAGGGATAAAGAACAAGTATCAATGTATCTGAATGTCAAAACTCAAGTACAAATGTCAAGACCATTCCACATCACTGGCTGTTGTGAATTCTGTGTCCAACTTATATAGGCCAAAATCTTGGGAGAGCCACTTGGGTACTCCAGGCATAACAAACCATGACTTCAGGAAAATGGCACAATTCTTGTGCCATACAACCACAGATTAAATCACAGAGCTAAAGAAATAGTGTTGAAAATTCCTTAAGAATTTTAAGGATATTTCCTATAAAGGAGCTCAGAAAGTTACTCTAAGAGCAGCAATCATACTTTATACATTTTATGTTTGTTGTTGTTTTCATTTTGGTTTAAGTTAAAGAATCTAACATTGTTGATGTTGCTTCCTTGTTTGAGAGTAAGAGAAACTGAAATTATTCACTAGGAGGAGTTTTTGGTTGATCTTGCATTATTACTGTCAACAATTAGAATTATATGAAGGTAAGAAATTGCCAGAGCTTCCTTGATGCTTTTATACTCAGGGAGAATGAAATACCTGTCATTTGAAAAGAGAGAGGAGAAAATAATATGTATTAAGGCTTCAGTTTGAACCAGCAACTTTAAGTATGTATGTTAATTACTGAAAGCATGCATGTATACCCACCACCTTTAGGGTTATATCAAATATATCAAAATATAATATATCAAAATATCAAGTGATATTTTACAATATGTATTTCAGAAGAATTACTTAAGACAAAGAAGAAACACTTAAGACAAAAGAAAACTGTAGTTATATTTAAAGCTTCCTGGATGAGATATTAGAATCTCTTCAAGTTTATCTTACTTGGGGTTCATTGAGCTTCTTTCATATATAAATTAATGTATTCAACAAATTTGGTGAATTTTTCAGTTGTTATTTCTTCAGATTCCCTTTTTGCTTCGTTTTTTCCCTCTTCTTCTGGGACCTCACTTATGCATATGTCAGTAGGATTTATGGTGTCCCACAGGTTTCTGAGGCTCAGTTTATTTTTATTCATTCTTTATTGTTTCTATTCTTCAACCTTGACAGTCTCAACTGAACCATCTTCAAGTTCCCCTTTTTTCCTACTGCCTCCTGAAATCTCTGGTTGAGATCCTCCAGTGAGTTTATCATTTCAGTTGTTGAACAATTCAGTGACATATCTTCCATTTTATTCATTTTGTAATTTCTATACCACAATGTGTCATCTCTATTTTGTGACACATTGTTGTCAGACTCCATTTAGTTATTCTGATAGAGATTCTGGTAGTTTTTTTAATCCATTTATACTTGCTGACTTAATTTTTTTTTATTAAGTATATCTGGGCTCACTCAGTTTTCTAGCTACTTTTTTTTTTTAATGAGCCATACTTTCTAGTCTTTTTGGGTGTGTCTCCTGTAAGTGTTAAAAACTGGGCATTTTAAATACATAAGGTAGTAACCCTGGGAATCAAGTTCAGCCCTACCTACAAGTTCTTTTGTTACTGCTGCTCATTGCTGTGTTTTGTTTGTTTGGTGACTTACCTGGAATAATTCTTTTTTTTTCTTTTTATCCCTTTTTTTTTAACTAAGATATGATTGGCATACATTATACTAATTTAAAGTGTACAATAGAATGACTCATCACTTGTATACACTGTAAAATGGTATTGTAGTCTTATTTGCAGGTTACCAGGAGATTAGATCTTGAATGTTCTCATCGTAAGAAAAAAAATAAAATTTAATAGATAGATAGATAAACTTGGGGTTTTTAATGGTATTTTATGGTGACTGACTTATTGTGCAGTATTTCTTTAGTTTGTATTCTTTTATCATGTACAGTCACTGAAGTCTCTTCTCCATTAACTTAATGGTCAGCTATTTTTAATTATTTTAAGATTTATCTATCTATTTCAGTGAAAGAGAAAACAAGCCCAGAGGGAGGGGTACGGAAAGGGGGAGGAAGAAGCCTAAGCAGACTCCCTGTGGGGCACAGAGACCCCCCCCCCCCCGCCCCCCAGCACAGAGCCTGGTATGGGGCTTTATCTCACAACCCTGAGATCCCAGCTGAGCCAAAACCAAGAGTTGGACACTTAACTGACCGCACCACCCAGGTGCTCCAGTAATCAACTAGTTTTTTTTTTATTTATTTATTTATTTATTTGATAGACAGGTCACACAAGTAGGCAGAGAGGCAGGCAGAGAGGGGTGGGGAGAAGCAGGCTCCCTGCCAAGTAGAGAGCCCGATGCGGGACTCGATCCCAGGACGCTGGGATCATGACCTGAGCCGAAGGCAGCGGCTTAACCCACTGAGCCACCCAGGTGTCCCATCAACTAGTTTTTACAGAGATTTCCTCAAACATCTTGAATCAACAAGTCTCTCTTCCTTTGCCAAAGACTCCTGTATGTGTTGAAGCGAGACTTCAGTGCCCCTTCAATGCACTTTGTATCCCTGAAATGGCCTTCATGTCTTACTTTTGAAAAGACTCAGTATCAGCTGACACGAGCAGAGCCTTATCAGATCTTTTACTTGTGTCCAGTTCTACACATATGCACAGCATTTTAGACCCCAAAGAATACACTGGAGATTTTCAAGCTCGTGGTGGATGAATCTTCTTCTGCACTTTTTCTTTTTAAGTTTTTGCCCAGCTTCTTATTTGACCCAACTTGTGTTGCTGCCTCAGGCAACAGCAGTCAAAGTTAAGCAGCTGCTAATTGATCTGACAAACTCCGTAGGCATAGATAGGGTTTTCCTTATTCAACAATCCCTGTGTCAGGTCAAACAAAGAGTAATGAGACAAACCAAACAGAGATAATTCTCTAGTTCTGGGTTTCTGGAGTTCTGGAAACCCTTTCCACTCCTTTCAATGGCTGGTGGGCTTCCTTTTATCACTGCTTCCGTGCTGTGCTCGCTAGATTGTCAGGTCTTAAGACTCCCATAGAGATAAGGAAAGGGTGTTGGGGATAGAGCTAGTAGTTAAAATGATACAAAGCTCGCTGTTCTTACCAAGCCTTGGGTTAAATTTCAGAGTTTTGGAAATGGTTTTCTTTTGTTGTTGTTGTTTTGTTTTTTAATAATTTTTACCAGCGTTTTCATAGATTTTTTAGAGGAGTGGAGTCTTAGAAGTCCTTACTTGGTAGTACTTCTCCTATCCTAGGTTTTAAAGGTTTCTAGAGTTACAATAAAACACATCTTGATGTGAATTTATCTTTAATTTTTCTGTTAGATGTTCAAAAGGCATTTTAAGTTTCATTTGCATCTTCTTTAATTCTGAAAATCTTTTCCCTTTTATTTCTTCAAATATTGCTTCTCTGTCATTCCTTTTTTTCCAAACTTCTGGAATTTCTTTTGCTGCATCTTGAAACCTTTTTAATTTTTTTTACTATTTGGGGGGCGGGGGAGTATTGGTCTTGCTCTTGCCTTCTGAGTGAAATTTTAAATATTATCTTCAAGCATACTACCCTTTCTTATACTGTGACTAGTTCGTTTTTTTTA
This sequence comes from Taxidea taxus jeffersonii, assembly GCA_003697995.1. Taxonomy (NCBI): domain Eukaryota; kingdom Metazoa; phylum Chordata; class Mammalia; order Carnivora; family Mustelidae; genus Taxidea; species Taxidea taxus. The sequence continues at coordinate 391 of ML105168.1, read as the reverse complement.
ATGACTTTTTTCCATTCTCTATGTATTTGATTGATTCTTTCTAAAAATACCTGTAAAATCAGTTTTTTTATATCTTTGTTTTTGTTTTACATTTCCTTGTTTTTTGAAAACTGAACTCTAAAAAAATTCTTCTCCTTAAACAGTCTTCTATACCTCAAATATTGTCATTCCATCTGGAATCAATTCCCCTTCTGTGTGTTGGAAGTGATGGTTGTAATTTTAGCACAAGATTTCATCATAAATTTTGGAATTTGGGTTTGTTGGCTCATTGTTGAGGAAGATATTGTTTTGTTTCATTTTCACTTTTCCTCTCTGTTTATGCTCACTTTTTGTTTATGCTTACAGAAACCTTAGCTTGCAGTGTACACACACACACACACACACACACACA
>ML105167.1:0-35788 GCA_003697995.1 Taxidea taxus jeffersonii | reverse complement strand
GAGAATTCTAGAAGCTGATGTTCTGGATTCTAGGATTTGGATGTTCTATTTTATGGTGGCAGTTTCTAGAAGTCCGAGTATTTCAAAGGAGGTAGAAAACAGAACTTCTGGAACACCGGAGTTCTAGATTAATGAGGTTCTGGTATTCTAGAACACGAGAGCCCCATGTTCCGTGCCTGAATCCAAAGCCAGAATGAGGATTATAGCAGGTGAAGGGCTCTAGAAACAGAAGGTTTCTGCGATTCTGAGATCAGAAGGTTCTACCACACTGGGGCTCTAGATTTCTCTGCTTTCAGGGTACAGGTCGGGAATCAACTGGAGACAGTGTTTCTCCTGAGTGGGAATGACCCGGCCATTCATCTGTACAAGGAGGTGAGGCACAGGGAGGCACGGTGGGCAGGGCCCTGCCCGGGTTGCCACGGGCTGGTGCTGGGTGTGAGGCTGGCTACTGACTCCCAAGTTGGGGATGGGGGCATTGGTCTTGGTTCCCCCAGAACGAGGGGCTGCATCAGTTTGAAGAACAACCCGTGGAAAACCTCTTCCCAGAGCTCACGAACCTGACCAGTAGGTAAGAGAGCCCCTGGAAAGCGAGGCCCATGGGGATGGGGGCAGGGAGCCTCAGAGAAATCAGGAACAGCGGGGATAGAGATGACCTCAGAGAAATTGGGCAGGGGAGGGGAGTTCAGCAAACTCAGGCCACTTGGGAGAAGCTGGTCAATGGTGGTGATCACAGAGAAAACACAAAACAGACTCAGGGAGATCTGAGAAAGCCGGTGGTAGGAGTAACCTCAGAGAAATCAGACTCCCCAGCGGGGTCCCAGGGCTACAGGAAGGGGGTGGATGCTCCTTGGGAGGCAGAACATGGGGCCAGGACCCAGTGATGCCCTCCGGTCCTGCTGTCCGCGCACCCGCCCACCAGCGTCCTCTGGCTTGATGTCCACAACCTCCCCGGCACATCCCGGCGACTCTCCGCCCTTGGCTGTCAGAGCGGTTATGTCCGAGTCGCCCACGTGGACCAGCGAAGCCAAGGTGATGGCCAGAATGGGGGCTGGGCAGGGGGCCAGGGGCTGGGGACAGGGCCCTGAGTCCTCCCTCCCCCACAGAGGTCCTGCAGACATGGACGATCCTGCAGGACGGCCCCATCTCTCGGGTGATCGTGTTCAGCCTCTCGGCCTCCGAGGGTGAGCTTCGGGCCTGGGGTGGGGGGCAACTCCGCAGGCTCGGCCCCCCACACCCAGATTCATGCCCTTTTCCCAAAATGTCCAACCCCTCGGCACCTCCCCATCCCTCCCGGGCCCACTCCCTCCCCTCCATGCTCTCTGATTGTACTTCAGCCACATCCCACCCCCCTGACGCCCCGTGGTCTAATCCAGACCTAACCTGGTGTTGAACTTCTGCCTTTCCCTTGGTGGTCTAACCCGCAACCTGCAGACTTCCTCTGTTCCTACACGCCACCCCCTGGTCTCTTCACCTGTGTCTTGCTGCAATCCAACCCTGAGCTCTTCTCCTGCCCCTGGGGACTCCACACTGCCCTCCTCCTCCTCCCTGGGCTCCCCTTTACCCCTTTACGTTTGCAGGCTGCCTTCTACCCCCTGGGGTGGTCTTCAGTCCTCTCCCTCCTGCCCTGGCCTCACACCTGCTCATCTTCCTGGCGTCTCCCCTCCCCTCGACCTCTTACATTCTGACCTCGACACATCCTTCCCTAGCACAGCTTCGGGTCTCCACCCTCACACAGAGTGGGGTGTGTGAGGAGCCTGGAGCCTGTCCCCTCGGTCCCCCCTATCCGTGTGCCTTCTCCAGAGACCAAGGACCCCACACGGCGGGAAGAGTACAGCATGCTGGTGGCCAGCATGTTGGAGCCGGCGGTGGTGTATAGGTGAGGGCTTGTTCCGGGTGGGGTGGGTCAAGGTGGTTGTGCCCCGGGGAGGGGAGCGTCAGTGTTTGGGTCTGGAACTGGTCAGGGCTACATTGAGGCCTTGGGATGAGAACCGAGATGCCCACTACCCCCAGACAAGCGTGTGGGCAAGAGCTTATGAGCCGACTCGGCGCGTAAGAAAGCCTCGATTCAGAGGGTTGGCCGAATTCTGGGGCGTACCTCTTCCCACCGTGGTGGGTTTCAAGTCAGCTGGCAAAATTTCTGAAAATGTCGCAGTCTGCTCTCGGGAGCCAGAGCCAGCCAGCTGGGACTCCCCTGGTGGGCAGCACAGGTGTCCAAGTGGGGACCGTGCCCCCGACACCGGCCCCCCAGAGGTCTTGTGCACGTCCAGACTGGAGGCAAGGGTGTTGCCAGAAGGGGCAACAGGGTCCTCCGTGCAGGGGGTGAGACGGCCCCGCCTCCGGGGGGGCAGTGTGGGTGGGTGTCCCTTCTGGGCAACAGTGAACAGTCTGAGGGAGCAATTTGGGTCCCCCCGGTGGATGTGCAGATGGCCAGGCTGGAGACGAGGGGATCTGGGTGTCGGGAGGAACAGTGTGGCCCAAACCCAGGAAGGAGAAGCACTGTGGGCCCCCAGCCCAGGCCTGCTGCCTAGAGGGGGCGGGCACTATGGTGTGACCTTGGTCTCCCCACCGCATCCGGGGACCCTCAGGGACCTGCTGAGCCGGGGACTCGAGGACCAGCTTCTCCTGCCTGGCAGTGACCAGTTTGACAGCGTGCTCTGTGGCTTGGTCACCGATGTGGATCTGGACGGGAGGCCTGAAGTCCTGGTGGCCACCTATGGGCAGGTGGGGCTGAGGGATGGGGCCACCGCCGCATGTCCCCTCCCACTGCCCCGCATCCCCGTGGGACACTCGCCCCCCACCCCCACCCCCTGCAGGAGCTGCTCTGTTACAAGTACTTCGGCCCGGAGTCGGGGCTGCCCCAGGCCGAGCACGGATTTCGCCTGCTGTGGCAACGGGGCTTCTCCAGCCCGCTGCTGGCCATGGCACATGTGGACCTGACCGGGGATGGGCTGCAGGAGCTCGCCGTGGTCTCCCTGAAGGGCGTGCACATCCTGCAGGTAGCCGGCTCCCCACCTTGGGTTCCCCTCGCTGAGCCCGACCTGGGGGTGGGGGCATCGGTGCACCCCTGCTGTGTCGAGGGCGCGCTCCCCCCCCCGAAACACAGAAAGGGACGGGGAGACGCCCCCCGAGGAGGTGCATTCAAGGGCTCGACCCCACGGGAGCTCGGCAAGCCTGAGCCCACCTTCAGCGAGGGGACGGTGGGTTGCCGGCCCCCCCGGGGGAAGGAGTAACTGTTTCCAGGAGGCATTTCCTATTGGCCAAGGACAAGTCCCGAGAGACTGGGCAGCCAGTCGGGAGGGGACCATCCTGCCATAGGGAACCCAACGGGGCAGCTCTCAGCCACCTTCAGCCTCCCCACCTTCAGTCCTCGTCTCATCGCCCTTTGTCTGACTCTCCCTTTGCCCTCCCTGCAACCCCTACCCCTTCCCTGTGACCTAACCTTGGCCCTTCCGCTGCCGTCTAACCTCTGCCCTCCACGGCAGGCGGGGACTTACCCTCCCCTGTAGTCCAGCCTCCAGCCCTCCCGCAATCAGTCTCCGGCTTTCCCCTGGCATCTAACTAACCTTGAACCTTCCAGCTTTGGCCTAACCCCTGAACTTCCTGTAGTGAGCCAGCCCTTGAGCCGGGGGTCTGTCGTCTGGCCTTCTGCTGTGCTTACACCCCCTCACCCCCACCGCATAGCAGCCTAACTGCCATAGCCCCCGCTGGGGTCTAGTACCCAACCGCTCCAGTGGTCCAGGGTCTAACCCTAACCCCCACTGCGGCTCACCCAGTCTGACCTCTGACCTTTCCCCTGTGGCCAGCCGCCACCTCTCAGGCTGTGTTCTACCTTTGTTTCCTGGCGTGTTGTTTGCCTTCTCCTTGCCTCTGGTCTGCCTCCAAGGCCCTGTCTGTGTGGTCTAGCCTGGGTGCTTTCTCTCAGAGGCCAAGGGTACTGGCTCCTCTGCAGGCTTTGCCTGGGTCTTTTCCTACATTCTGTACCTCAGTGGGATAGTCTAGGTTAGACCTCAGCAGAAAGGAGAAAGGCTGGACCCCAGTGGAGAGGTCTGAGGTTAGAGCCTAAACAGAAAGGACATAGGTTAGATCCCAGTGGAAGAGGCTGGGGCCCAACTGGGGGACAAAGGACGTCCCTTTACTGTGGCCGAACCAGCCCCTCAACCCTCTTCCCTCATTCAGGCCACGTCCCTGTAATCTCTTCTGTCCCTTCTATTAGGGTCTAGCCTGAGACCCTCCAACCAGGGTCTCAGTCCGTCCCTCATGTGGTGCCACATTCTTCCCTTTTTCACTTCGCTGGTTTCCTCCTCTCCCTTATTAGCCCATCCTTTGTCATCATGGTCTCACCTTTGTCTCCTGCACTATGGTCTAACCTCAGCCTGGCTACTGTACAACGTGTGTCTCTCCCCCGTTTCGGTCCTTCCCTGTCCCTTCGGACTTTAAACCTCACACCCGTACATTTCGCCCGAGGCTCTGTCCCTCCCCTGGAAATTCACGGAAGGCCGTCCCCCTGGGTCTAACCTTCACCCCATCACAGAAACCCATTCCCACCCCACACGCTGGCCCACTCTGACCTCCTGCCGCCGAGCTCCCATGTGGTCTCACCTGCACCCCTCCTGCTCTTTCTCAGCTCCGTCCTCTTGTTCCCCACAGCACAGCCTGGTCCAGGCATCAGAGCTGGTCCTGACCCGGCTACGGCATGAAGTGCAGCAGAGGAGACATCAGTCGCAGAGGCCTGGGGACAGGGTGGGTCCGGGGCCCACTGAGACCCCGGCCTCCTGAATGCCGGCCCACTGCCCGCCCCAGGGGCAGCTCACTGGAGTAATGGCCTCTAGCCGTTCACAGCGGGGAAACCTTCTGAAGGAGGGGAGGGTCTCCCCAGGCCCCCCAGGATGGTGGAACTGGGAGTCACTGCTCTGACTCTGCCCCCTTGTGCCCAGCAGGTGTGGCTGGCACACTCCTGTCTCTGTACCTCAGTGTCCCCGTGTGAAACTGGGCCAGTCTCACCCCACCCCGTCACCCCCATTGAGACTTGGTCAGCCTGTGATTATTTATACGTCTAGAGGAAGCGGACTTGAGTTGTCTTCATTCTTTTTTCTGGCAAGTGTCTGATGCCTGCCATGGGCCAGGCTCGGTGTTGGATGCTGGATTCGCCCAGGAGGATGGGAGATTGGGGCCCATGGGGAGAGAAAAATCCGAGGTTCAACCTAAAAGCGAGATTGAGGTGAGATCCTAGTGTAGACCTCAGAGGACAGAAATGAGGACCCGGCATAAAAGCTGAAATGAAACCAACGTGGAAGAAATTACAGAAGCCAAGGAAAAGGACAAGTTAGGATCCCTCCCCCCATGCGGGAAGTACAGAAATTAAGCCTCAAAGGAAGGATATGGGGGGGGAAGGGCTGCTGTGGGAAGCTGTGGCCAAATCGCAGCAAAGGGTTTGAGGCTAGACCCCCCCCACCATGAATGATGCTGAGGTTGGACCCCCCAACAAATTACTGTGGTTAAACTTTGTGCCAAGGGCCCAGGTCAGACCCCAGCAGAAAGCAACCGAGTTTAGATCCCACTTGGGGCATGCTGAGATGGAACACAGGAGGGAAAGACCCCCAGTGTGCCATGCTGAAAGGTCCAGGATTAGACCTGATTGGACTGGAAAAGATTGGAAAGCCCAGGGGATCCAGGGACCAGGGAGTCTGGGACAGGGCTGATTTCCGCAGCCCAAGGCTGGGAGGGCTTTGGAAATTGCTCCCTCCTGTGGCCCTGCCTAGGGCAAGGGAGAAGGAAGCGGAGCCCTGTATTTGCAGGACCAGTGGAGGGCAGGAACCGGGAGAACTCTCACCCTCCCCCACCACAGGCCAGGAATAGCATCTGGGGCTGGGGTGGGGGGGCCCGCTGGGCAAGAAATTCCTGAGCGGGATCCAGGCTGGTGGGGAGGGTGGGCTTTTTCATCCGTGGGACAGGGTTTGGGCGGGATTCCTGTTTCCCAGGGCAGAGGGGGCAGACCCCACAGTCATCCTGGCCATCTGTCTACCTCCTACCAAGGAAGCCCACCCAGTGGTCTGACCACCCACACTGACCGTAAAGACCAAGCCACCAGGTGGGTTTTTAGGGAGGCAGGAGCCCACCAATCCTTGGCCATTCTTGTCAGCTTCCAGAACCCTGGGCCCAAGCGTGGGAAATTGCAGGGAGCTGAGCCGCCTCCGTCTTGCTGGCAGCCCGCCCAAGGGTGTCCAGCCTGGACTGGCATTGGGCGCAGTGGCGCGGGCCGGGTCTCCCCCCTCCTGATCCCGGCCTCGGCTGCATCCCCTCCCGTCCTGGGTGGGAGTGGGACTCCGGGGTGGGATTGCAGTGAGTTTAGTCAGTGATGGTGTGAGTCTGAAGCGTGCGTCCCCTTCAGGGCTCAGGGTTGTGTTTTCAGGACTCGGCCCCTCGCCCGGCTGTTTGCAGTTTGCTGCACCACTCCTCACTTGCTCCCGCGCGTGGGACCACGCGTGCCGTGGAGAGCCCAAAGCTCCGCTTGGCCACTCTGTGCCTCGATTTCCCCATCTGTAAAATGAGGCTAGTAACGTTATCTCACAGGGTTGTTAGAAGGGCTAGTTGTGTCCACACCTGTCAGTCGCTTACCAAAAAAAAATTTTAACACCGCCTGGCACGTGGTAAGGCGGGTATGAATGGCAACTGTTGTTACTATTATTAATGGGTACCTTTATGGTTGTTTCTGGCCCGCTGGGGAGGTTCTGTCTGAAGGCACAGCATGTGAATTTGGATCTGACTCTGGTTAAACATTCTTGCCCTCCCCCTGGTTCTATGAGCCTGTAACTATTTGTAGCTGTTCGTGCCTCTCTGGCCCTTGTATGGATCAGAGTCTGTGTGTGTTGGGGAGGAGGAGGGATGCCTCTGAATGACCCCCAACCCCTCCCAACGCACACACGGAACACCCTCCGCCGCTGTCCCCTGTCTGTGGTGCTGAACCTGATGGGTGGGTGGGAAGCTCAGGCTCCCCCAGCCTCCTCTCTCCAGGCCCCTCCCCAAGCCTCCCCCGCCCGCGGCTGCCTCCCCTCTCCCCGCCTCCTCCTCCTCCCCTCCGTCTATGGCTCCTCCTCCTCCCTCCCAGCACTCCCCCGTCCCCCGGCCCTCCTCCTCCCTCTCTCCCGACTCCCCCTCCCCCGTGTCCCTCCCCCCTCTTCCTCTCCTCCCTCTATCCCCTCTCCCTCCCCTCCTCCCTGGCTCTCCCTCTCAGTCTCCAGCTTCTCTCTCTCTCTCTCTCTCTCTCTCTCTCTGTCGGGCGGAGTCGCCCACCACTGCAAGCCCAGTGCTAGGGGGACCTGCTCCAGGCTGCAGCTGCAGGTAAGAGACCCTCGTTGGGGAGGAGGGGTGGTGTGGGAGAAGGATGGTGTTGCCTAGGCGGGCTGGTGGAGGGGGATGTTTCAGGAGCCCAGAGCGGCTTTTCCCTGGCTCATTTATGGAGGTTGGGGGGGCTGCATATCCCGGGTGGGGATACCAGGTCCCTTCCATGGGTTGGGGGCGCCACCAGCAGCCAACATCCTCAGCTCCTCCTGTGTTCTAGGGAGCATGGCCGGCTGGGGAGGGGGTGCCTCCTGGGCACTGAGGGGGCACTGAGGCACCGTCTGGGGCAGTCCCCCTTCGCCTTCTCTCCCTCTATCCCCGCCTTCCTGCATCTGGGTCTTGTCTTTCTGTCTTTCCACATCTCTTGGGGGTCCTGTCCTGCAGAGTCTGGCTGCCTCTCTGAGTCCCTTTGCCTGTGTCCATGTCTCTCAGTCTCTCACTCTCGCCTCTGTCCCTCTGGTTCCCTCTGTGCCTGGGTCTGTTCTGTGTCTTTTCGGGGTTCTGTCTGAGACCCTGGTTTCTTTCTGCCTTCCTCTTTTGCCATCTGTGTGTGTTGTGTCCCTGTCTCTCTCTCCCGTCTCTCCTCACCTGTGTCTCTATCTCTTCTGTCTCTGTGGGTGTCTTCCTCCCTCTTCCCTGCCCCTCTCCCTCCTTCTCTCCATCTCTGTCTGTAGGTATACGGTCTCTGTCTCTCTGTCTCTGTCTTCCCTGGTAGCTGGTTAACTCTCCTCCCACACACCTTTGTCCCCGCCTCTGGCAAGGGGGAGACCTGAAGGAAGACTCCCCCTCCCTCCCGCAGAGTGGGCTCCCCCAGAAGGTGCGGAGTCCCCCGAATTCCTCTCCCTCCTTCAGCCGAGCTCCCGCACATCCTCCTGGCTGGTTTGTGCCCCATCCTTTCCCTAAGGACAGAGCTCCTCTCCTCTCCCCTGCCTTATATCTGGCATTCGGAGGCCAGTCCTTCTTGCAATCTACCCTCTACCCTGTGTGGTGGAGACTGCACCAGTCCTCCGATCTTGCCTTCCCATTCCTCCTCATAGAGACCAAACCGGTCCTTCCTACAGTCTGACTGCTCTGCTTCTCACCCTTTACCCATTGCTTGCTTCACTCATCTGTTCCTTGGATGATTACTGAGCACCTTGCCTGCTCCAGGAACAGCACTAGGCAATGGGGTGGGTCAGGCCAGTCCTTTCTGCAGCCTTATTTCCATCCCTCTCGTGGCGTGCCAGCCTCAGACCTCTCAGTGGGGGTGGCTCTCCAAAGCTACTCCACCATCCCCTGGGGGCTCCAAGAGGGCCCCTCTGAGTCTGGAAGTCCCTGGCCAGTACATCTCCTTTCCTGGGGGAAGGGGACCCCAGAGAAGCTGGGTGAGAGTTAGTGACCAGGGGAAAGGGGAGAGCCTACCCTGTAGCTTTGGCTGGGATGGGGTGAGGTCCTCAAGTATCCACGTGGGGCCCAACTGGGTTCGGAAGATCACCAGCCTAGGAGTCCTGTGCCTTGCGTTTCTATCCTCCCCTGCCCCTGCCCCTGATTTGAAGCTGCTTCACCTGGCCAGGCTTTTTCCCCCTCTGGACCTCAGTTTAGCCATCAGGGTGTCATGGCCTTAAGCACTGAGACTATATGTGACCACCCCAGGCCGGGACAAGGTGTGGTGCTGGGAGAGCCTGGCTCACCACCGAAGCAATAAGTGGGTGTGTTTAGAAGCCTGTGTCCCCACCTCAAAATCCCTCCGAGGGGTGGCAGGCAACACTTGCTCCCACCAGAGCACAACCAGGAACCGCCACCTCCCTTGCGGAGGTGAGGGAGAGGAGGGAGGGAGGAGGTCCCACCTGCCATGCCAGACTAGGCTCCCCCCAACCTTATGCCTACAGTCCCACTCTAGGCAGAAGGTCTCCAAGACCCCCAAGAGGCATGTGAAGCAGATCTGGGGTGCTCGCCACTGAGCCAGCTGGCTGCCTGCCCACAAGGGTGGGGAGAAAGGGAGAGATGCCACCATTGGCCCTCCTACCCTGGCCTCAACCTGATCCTTTTGCCCCTGGGTTCTAAACTCAGATTAGGTTTCAGGGCTGCTGGCGGACGGACGGAGAGAGGCAGAGGCGGGTGCGTCTAGCAGAGGAAGCCCAGCTGTCCCCCTGCAACAGGACTCAGAGCTCTTGGTTCTTCATTTCACAAATATTTATCTCGCGCTTTCTCGGTCTGACCCCTCTTCCCCTAAGGCCTCAGTGAGAGAAAACCAGGTTTTGCAGAAAAGGGATTGAGGCAGGTTTCTTTGCCCAGCCCCTGAGCAAGGAGGGCAGGCGTGAGGACACCCTTTGCCAGACTCTGGTCTCCCTGGGGGACCTCAGCGGGAGGGACGGGTGGTTGGACTTAGGGGGCACTTTCCAGGCCAGGGCCCTCCCATGACAGAGGGAGTTCGATGCTCTGCTCCAGATGAATTCTTGACTCCCAGGTGGCCCTCCTCACTCCTGAAAGCCAGGGAGAAGGGAGGGAGAAGAGAGTGAGTCTTCGCTTTGGATTCTGGTGGGTTTGTAATTATGCCTAACTTGTTGCTAATTAGGGGGCTGCTGATTGGATGTATCATTAGGGGCCTTGCTGATGGGCTAATTGTGTGGTGGCCCTTTAAGAATCCCCCTCGCCCCGCCCACACACACACACACACACACACACACACTCCTCAGGGAAGTTCTGCCAACATTCTGCCTCCCTCCCCCAGGAGCCAGCTCCGTGCCCGTGAGGATGTGGACGTGTTTTGGGGGCAGGCTGTAGGTTAGACTCAGAGAAGAACTTTCAGACAGAAATGCAAGGCACCCGGAGGCACTGGCCAAGACAGGATCAGGGAGTTGCAGGCTCAGAGGACCCATCTTTCTCCTCTCGGTCCCCCCCACCTTTTTTTAATAGGCTACTGGGTTACCAAGGCAATGCAAGAGTGGGGCAGAGGAACTGGGAGTTTGGGCCACTCTTGGAGAGAGAAATGGAACCAGAGTTGGTGCTGGGGGCCTTGAATGAGCTTTTGACCTCTGAGCCTTGGCCCTCTCCACTGAGGAACCAGCTAGGGACACCCTGAAGTGGGGTGGCGTCATTTTTAATCGTGAGCTCAGGAAGGTGATGTCTGAGTGGAGAACCGGAGAGGAGAGGGTGAATATGTGGGGAAGAGCGTCCCAGGAAGGGGAAATAGGTGCAAAGGCCCGGAGGCAAGAACTTGTCTAGTATGTGAGGAGCCTTGAGGTGGCAGGGGCCAAGCAAGCAAGCAAGGGGGACAGGGGGAGACGAAGCTGGAGAGGGAACAATGGGGGCAGATGCTGCAAAACCTCATGAGCCAGGGCGAGGGCTGTGGTACTGTGGCTGAGCCCGAGTTGGGAGCCATGGAGGGTTCTGAGCAGAGGGTGGTGAACTGACTTGCATTTTTTTTTAAAGATCTCATTTATTAATTTGAGAGAGGGAGAGCTTGAGCTGGGGAGAAGGGCAGGGGGAGAGGGAGAAGCAGACTCTACTGAGCCCACATGGGGCTTGAACCCAGGACCCTAAGATGGTGACCTGAGCCAAAGGCAGATGCCCAACAAACTGAGCCACCCCAGGCGCCCCCTAGTTTGCATTTTTAAAGGGAACTGAGGCAAGACACAGAGCTAGCCACTCAGAGCCAGGATCGGAGGTCGGAGGAGAAGTATTGAAACCGTAGAGACCCCACAACCCACAAACGAGACCAAAAGCCCAACACAGGGCCTCATGTCACAGATGCCAAAGACCCGGGCACCTCACAGAGACCTGGGGGCTCCTGGAGAGAGACACCTGCCACCGTTGCAGGGAACGATGTGAGTTGAGTGCAAGACCCTCCAGCAGCCCCTCCCCAGCCCCTCTCAGACAGACAGACAGACATCCCAGACTTCTGAGCAGGAGCCTTCTTGGGGTCAAGTTGGAAACCATGAGATTTACCTCATGAATTGAGGGCCTCCAGCCCCTCGCCTCACCCACTAAACTATTCACTCTGTTCTCTGGGGCCTGGCTTTATTCCTCCCTTGTCTGTGGGATTCGTCTGTGTGGCTGGGCAGGCCAGCAGCCTGCTCCCTTTCCAGGGCCCTATAACATTCCTCAGTGCGAGTGCTCCGTGCTGGGCTTCTCCATTTACTGCTGAGAGGCATCTGGGTTGTTTCAAGACCGGAGCTGTTAGACATTCTCGGATGTGTCTTTTGGCAGACACATGACCTAGGGCTCCCGGGTGTGTGTGTACCTGGGAGTGGGAACGGCTGAGTCCTAGGACACGGCATATTCAGCTGTAGTTCCCCAAAGTGGAGAGACCAATGTACACTCCACCAGCAGTGTGTGATGCTTCTCTGTCTTTATCCTTCTCCCTTAGTCTCTGTCTGGCCCTCTCTGTCTCTCTGCATCTCCCTCTGTCCCCATCTTCCTTCTTTCAGCCCTCTGCTTGTCCCCCATGCCCCACTCCCAACAAGCCTTGGCTCCCGTGCAAATGGGAGGGGTCCATGCCCCTCACCCACACTTCTCCCTCCTCCCCCACAGGACCCAACACCCTCCATGGCTCCCCTGGCCTTAGTGGGGTTTGCACTCCTCCTGGGGACAACCCCCTGCTCGGCAGCGGCCACCCCAACCCCCTCACTGCCACCTCCCCCAGCCAATGACAGTGATGCCAGCACAGGGGGCTGCCAGGGCTCCAACCGCTGCCAGCCAGGGGTCCTGCTGCCTGTTTGGGAGCCCGATGACCCGTCCCTGGGGGACAAGGCAGCACGAGCTGTGGTCTACTTCGTGGCCATGGTTTACATGTTCCTGGGTGTGTCCATCATCGCTGACCGCTTCATGGCATCCATCGAGGTCATCACGTCAAAGGAGAAGGAGATCACCATCACCAAGGCCAACGGTGAGACCAGCGTGGGCACCGTCCGCATCTGGAACGAGACAGTGTCCAACCTCACGCTCATGGCCCTGGGCTCCTCAGCCCCTGAGATCCTACTGTCCGTCATTGAGGTCTGCGGCCACAACTTCCAGGCGGGCGAGCTGGGCCCGGGCACCATTGTGGGCAGTGCTGCCTTCAACATGTTTGTGGTCATTGCCGTGTGCATCTATGTCATCCCGGCCGGCGAGAGCCGCAAGATCAAGCACTTAAGAGTCTTCTTTGTCACTGCCTCTTGGAGTATCTTCGCCTATGTCTGGCTTTATCTCATCCTGGCTGTCTTTTCCCCGGGTGTGGTCCAGGTGAGCAAGGACCCATGGACACTTCCTTGGTGCATGTATGTCTGCAAAATCCAGAGGGGTGGCTCCCTGGGCTTGGAGACCTGATTCATGTATTTGCAGAAATGCATGCTCACATCCGGGAGGGCCTCCCAGTATGGTTGTGCAGGTTGTACACTGCACAAGGGCTTTGGGGTGTTGAAGGCAAGTTGGGGCTGGAGTCCATTGAGTGTGCCCAAGCCATATCTGGATGGCTCTGCAGGCCCTGGAAAGGGCTCATCCACCCAGAGGGAGGTGACATTTTGCACTATACCCATCTGGAAGGGACCCCTTTTAGCTCTCACTTTGGTGCCATATGTGTTAGCAGAGTCCTTGTGATCTGTGTAATGCATACCACAAGCACTTCATGGTCTAGCCAGGTGTTTGCCAGGTAGATTCACGTGCTTTCTTACCCTCCCTGTCTTCTGCATAATTTATTCCTATCTTTATAATAATACCGCCTCCATTTGCATAATTCATGCCACAGTTGCATAATCCAGCCTTGTATTTTCTGACAGTGCTAATCAACTTGGGTAACTTGGTACAATTTGCATAATGTATCCATGGGCCTGCATAGATGTAGGCCCACATCTGGGTAATATAGCTCTGTATTGGCCAGATATGCAATTGTGATTTGCTTAATTCACTCATTATTCATAATTGATTGCTGATGGTAGGATAATTTATGCCTCATCACTGTAATTTATATGCAATCCAATCCAACGTAGGTATAAGCCCAGTCCACTGCAAAGGCCACTTTCCATAATTTATTCCAACAAAATTTAGCTCCACCGCTCCGTAATTTACACCCACGTACCCATAATCATTTGCCTCTCATTTGTGCAGTGTCTTAACCACATTCTGCTCAGTCTTCCTTTAAAACATGTGCCTAATTCATTTCCCACAACCCCAGGACTGCCGTCTACATTTGCATAATTTATTTATGGGCCTGGCCTAATTCGTTCACACACATGCATAATTTATTTGAGGCTACCCAGAATTCCTTCACACGTGTGTATAATCTCTCTGCGCAAATCTGTCCGGTTCTGCCAATTCTAGTCTCTTTCCAGGAAGCAGCTGAAGTTAGAAGTGTAATGATTCTTTGCAGGTGATGTAAAAGCAGAGGGAGGGACCAGAAACCACAGGTGAACTAAGGGGGAGATGGTAGCACCAGGAGACAGGGATGAGAGAGAGAGAAAGACGTTTATATAGAAGGTTGCACCACACGGTTCTCCTGCACTTAGAGAAAGGATGGTCTACTGGCTTGGGTTTTCAAAATGGTCTTTGAGAGCTTCCCTCTGAGGAGGGGCCAGGCTCAGACTCTGAAAACAAGCTTGAAAATGTCACAGCTCTGGGTGGAGAAGTCACCATGGGGGGTCCCTTTGGGAGTAACGTGGAGGCCAGGCTTATGGGACATTTTCATGAAATAATGGAAGGAGCTGGCATGAGATCAAGATGGTGCCACTTCCTCCTCAACACAGGGAACTGGGGCAGCAAGATGGGTCTGGCTCTGGGTTTTCTCCCGCCCGTACCCTTTCTGGGCCTCAGCTTTCATATCTGAACCCCTCTCTGGGCCTCAGCTTTCATATCTGAACCGTGGAAGGGAGGGATTCGACCAGATCCTTGGTTCTTGACCCTTCGTACCAAGTGCTCCCTTTTTCTAGCAGATACTTTGTTACCCTTTACTTGGACGTGAAATTCTTAGACGAGAGGAGAGAGACCTTCTCCCCCAGTAGCCAAGTGCCTGGACCCTGGATCCAGACACGCTGGATTCAAACCCCACTTCTGCTGCTTCCCAGCTGTTCCTTGGGCAAGTTCCTCACCTTCTCTGTGCCTCAGTTTCCTCAGCTGTCACCTGGGCATCAGCATAGACTGACTCCAGAGGGTGGTGTGGGGATCAAACAAATTACACGTGGAAGGGCTCAGAACAGCAAGCCTAGGACAGAGTAAATGTGAGCGATTCCTCCCATTAATGAACTTGCTTGTGCTGTTGGCTTTCCGAAAGTCTGTATAATGGCCAAACTGGTATAAAGGAAAGTGATGTCGGATGGAACCATGTGCATTTCCACATGGAAATGCTTCAGCACAGCTACGTTAAAGTCATGATGTGGGTACCAGATGCCCGCACCTACTTTTACCGAATAAGTTTGGGTTTAAGAGAAAGAAAAAGATCAGGAAACGTTCCATGCAAGGAGCTGAGCAGAGGAGTGGGTAGCCACAGGATTAAAAATAAGTGCATTCAGCATATATTAGAGCATCAGGAAAATACTTCATATACATGGAACAGAGCTGAGTTCTAGACTCCAATTATTAGAAGCAGGATTTTTCGCCACTGCGCATGTCCAGCGGGAGGTTCTGAGGTCAGGCAGGACGTAGGACAGGTGTGTATTGTGTGGGACTGCCCCATGAGTCGCTGGACCAGATCTCCCACCCCAATTGTGGTGGCAGCCCACAAAGGACCGCAGATTGGAGACGCCCCTTCTTGGGGGTGTTCCTGTCCACTGAAGCTGTCTCTCTTCCCTCCCAGGGTAGGCAAGTCCATATGCCCATTCGCAGTAGGTGCCCTGGAAGGAAGATGTGAGTCTCCTAGATTCGCCTTTTATTTACCTGCCCGGGGGAAGAATGCAAATCTTAGGGGCTGGAGGCTGTCCGGGAGAATCCCGTGCGATATACACAGTGACCAGTGCAATGACCACAAGGCCAGAGTTCATTTTACAGCTTGTGTAGAAAATTCAGCTTCTTTTCACAGACCTGCCTGGTGGCCTTGTGAGGCTCTGTTTCCAAGTCCTGCCCTTCTCTCTGAGCCATCAGTAAACACAGAGACAAGGTGTGTGGGCATTGGATCGGAAAAGATATTTTCCCTTTTGGGCCCATTTTAAAGACACCTCTGGGGGCCCTCTGATGGTAAATAACCTTTAATGGTTTCTTCCTTATCTTTAATGAGAAAGGTAACTACTTGCAGACTGAGTCCTGGACCTCAGTGAGTGCTAGTATAATAATGGTAATGTTAATTTCACAGTTTTGAGTCTTTTCCATGTGTCAGGAACCAACAATGCTAAGTGTTAGGGGTACATGAGCTCATTCAGTCTTGGGGATGCCCCCATCTTACAGGCAAGAGGCTGAGCCAGACCTCCCTCTTCTAGAACCAGGATCTGGACTCAGCCTTGCCTTGTCTCTCTGGGGAGGTAGCATGTAAACATGGGGACTTGCTGTATGAGGCGGTAAGGGGAGCCAAATTTTGCTTCTTTTAGGGTCAAAGTCCCGTCCCTAAGGGCCAAATTCTAAGGAGAGTCTGGCAAAGGCTGTAGTCACTGGTCCAGGGAGGGGGGCGGGGAAGGGGAGGGGAGAGGGAATCAGGGAGCTTTAGTAGGAGGTGGAGTGGAGAGCAGGCCCTGGGTGATGGGTGGGGTTTGGACAAGTCAGGGGCATCCCAGGTGAGGAGGGGTGGAGAAGTGGAGCAGGGAGAAAAAGATGAAGGAAAGAGAGGCAGGAAGGGACACAGGCTCTGCCCCTTGAGGAGAGCTGAGTTCCCCGCACTGGGGCAGGTGGGCATGGTTCTCGACGTGATAAAAGGCTGATGGATGGATGGATGGATGGATGGAAGGATGGATGGATGGAAGGACGGATGGGTGGATGGATGGATGGATGGATGGATGAGTGGGTGGGTGGGTAGGTAGATGGGTGGATGGATAGATGGACGGACGGATGGGTGGATGGACGGATGGATGGAAGGACGGACGGATGGATGGATGGGTGGGTGGGTGGGTGGGTGGGTAGGTAGATGGATGGATGGAAGGACGGACGGATGGATGGAAGGACGGATGGGTGGGTGGGTGAGTGGGTAGGTAGATGGATGGATGGATGGACGGACAGAAGAATGGATGGATGGATGGAGGGAGGGACGGACGGACGGATGGAAGGATGGATGGGTGGACGGGTGAGCGGATGGAGGCATGCATGCATCAGGCGACCAGGAAAGAGGCGGAGGGAGGGGGAGAGAAACTGCGAAGCATCTCACACGGGAGAGAGGTGGGTATCTACAAAAGATAGAAAAGGCAGACAAGGAGACAGAGGCAACAAGACAGAGAGGAAAAAAGATTCAAAAACCTACCGGCGCCGGATGGGACGGAGGCAGGGGGAGAAAGAGGGAAGCAGAGAGGGGACGAAGCGGGGCAGGGACCGAGACGCGGGGAGATGCGGAGCCGAGGGGCTGAGGGGGGCGCCAGGCGACCACCGGGAGGGAGACGCGGGGGGCGGCCGGGCGGCGAGCGCGCCCCCTGGCGGCGCGGCGGTCCTGACCCACGCGGCCACCCGCAGGTGTGGGAGGCGCTGCTGACCCTCGTCTTCTTCCCGGTGTGCGTGGTGTTCGCCTGGATGGCCGACAAGCGGCTGCTCTTCTACAAGTACGTGTACAAGCGCTACCGCACCGACCCGCGCAGCGGCATCATCATCGGCGCCGAGGGCGACCCCCCCAAGAGCATCGAGCTGGACGGCACGTTCGTGGGCGCCGAGGTGCCGGGCGAGCTGGGCGGCCTGGGCCCGAGCCCCGCCGAGGCCCGCGAGCTGGACGCCAGCCGCCGCGAGGTCATCCAGATCCTCAAGGACCTCAAGCAGAAGCACCCGGACAAGGACCTGGAGCAGCTGGTGGGCATCGCCAACTACTACGCGCTGCTGCACCAGCAGAAGAGCCGCGCCTTCTACCGCATCCAGGCCACGCGGCTGATGACGGGCGCGGGCAACGTGCTGCGGCGACACGCGGTGGACGCGTCGCGCAGGGCCTCCCCCGCCGAGGGCCCCGGCGAGGACGAGGACGACGGCGCCAGCCGCATCTTCTTCGAGCCCAGCCTCTACCACTGCCTGGAGAACTGCGGCTCCGTGCTGCTGTCCGTCACCTGCCAAGGCGGGGAGGGCAACAGCACCTTCTACGTGGACTACCGCACCGAGGACGGCTCCGCCAAGGCCGGCTCCGACTACGAGTACAGGTGGGTGGGCGGCTCGCAGGGCGGAGGTCCCGCCCCCCGCGGCCTCCGCGACCGCCGGCTCAGGGCTGCCTCCCGCGCCCCTGCCCCCGCGGCTTCCATTCCGGCTCCCTCGTTCGTGCGCCGCCGAGAGCCTTCCTGGCACCGCACGCTCTTCCAGCGTTCGCGGGAGAGCGCGGCTGTCGGTCTCCCCAGGGTGCCGGCTACCTGCGGGTTCTTGCGCTGGACGCCGCCCCGCGTTCATGATTACAGCTCATTCTATGCGGTGTTACCGGGTAGGACGAGTCCCCTCCCCACGCCCCCCCACACACCATGACTAAAGTAAAAAAATGTTTATTGAGCAGCTACTGTATACCTGGGGGTGTACCGTGGTGAACAAGACAGCTAAGGCCCCTATCCTCAAGTTGCAATAAAGCAATGAACTATTAAATAGATTAAGAATATCCAGGGATTTTAAGTACTAGGTGGGAAAATTAAATGGGATAAGAGGGAAGAGGCGGGACCCAAATTATCCCCAGGTTTTTCGTGGCACCTTAAAGAAGCCCCCCCTTTGTACCCTCCTGTATCTCTCTGCCCCCTGTCCCTCCCCGCACCCCTCTTTGAGGAGACCTGTGATCTTCCCTCCTTCAGCAATTCCTACTGAATGCGTACTATGTGTCGGGTACTACCTTTAGAACCCAGAACAGTTAGGGCGCCTGGGTGGTTCAGTGGGTTTAAGCCTGGGACTCTCGGTTTTGGCTCAGGTCATGATCTCAGGGTGGTGAGACAGAGCCCTGTCTGGCTGGGCACTGGGTGTGGAGCCTGCTTAAGATTCTCCCTTTCCCTCTGCCCCTCCCCACCTTAAAAACAATAACAACAAAACACAGAACAGTAAACAAGATAACTTCTTTATCCTCGTGAGACCCACAAAAGTCTTTATCTGTTTGTAGTTCTTCTGTCCATACCACACTCTTTCAAGAACGATAGTCTTACAGTGTAGTTTGTTGACCGATGTGCAGTCTGCCACAGTTCCCTATAATAATACCACCGTTTATCACGGGTCTACTATGTGCCAGAAACGGATATGGGCCTTGAAGACCAGCAGTGAACGAAATACGTCGTCTGCCCAAAAGCAGCTGACATTCTCTTGGAAAAGACGGGCCATCAGGGAGTAGACACTGCAGACAGAAAAATGTCAGCTGTGAAGAAATTAAAGCAGAGGACGGGAGAGAGTGTTGATGACTGAGCTTCTCCCTGGTTCCACCTGCCAAGTAGTCTGCCATACCTCCCTTTCATCCTCTTCCCTGGGTAAAGCTAAGGCGGACCTAATTGCAGATCTTCATTTCTGCTCGCCCTCGTCCCTTTAACTCTTCTCTCGCTGGGGCTGAGTTCCTGGGTTTCTCTGCCACTCTGCCCCAGCCTCCTCCTGCCTCTGCCAATCACATCTTCCAATATTTCGGCAGCTTCGGGCATTTGTAGATCATTCCCTCCACCTCGGGTCAGTCCAAGGTCCTTTGGTCTGCCCGTTCCCATTCATTTCTTCTACCCTCCCACCTCCCCCTCCATTCTGCTTCCCCTCAGTGGGGCTCAGGATCTTTGTCCTGTCATCTTGTAACATGGGATCCCTTTGGTCACCCATGACCAAATGCCCCTCCCGCCTCTCCCTACCATCCTCCAGCTCTCCCAGCCTCCTTAGATTAAAGAAGAAGCATTCACCATACTGGGGCCTGCTGTCACTCAACTTCTTTACCCTTCCATTCCTACCCACACCCCTAGTCTGCAACTGCCCCCACCAAAGGCTTTGCAGGAGGAAGTGAGGACGGGTGTCACCTGCTGGGATCAGAGGCGCCTCTCTCGCCTGCAAATGACCTCAGTACTGAGATGTCTAAAGTGTAGGAGTAAATGCTGCTCAGTGGTGGAACCAAAGAGCTGGGCAAAGTTGACACCTTCCTCCTGTCCCTGCTTTCCTATCCCAGGTGACAGTCACAGGTCTGGCATCACTTATCAGTGCAGCTGAGGTCCAGGACTGGGAGGCAGGACAACTGGGTTCCAGTCCAAGTGTAGCCCTGGAACCTGTTTCTTGAGCAAGTTCCTGCTTCATTGTGGGCAATCGGGGATGTCATGTACAGTTACTAAGGTTGTGCACTGCCTAGGAGTACCACATCTAAGAAAGCTCTATTCACATAGTGGACATTGTAGATTTGTATGTCTATTATGATAATGTCCTGATTCATGGAAATAAAGGGTCTTGAGGGAGGGAATCCATTTTCTGATTTGCCCACAGGGATCATCTGGATTAGGATCTATGGGCCTCAATTTCTCCAAATTTAATATGATCTCTGAGGCACCAGAAGAGTATACCTGTTCCAAGATTCTGAGATTTAAGCCCCTATAATCCTAACATGCTAAGTGTCTAAAGTTTTAAGATTCCAGGATTCCCACATTTGGGTATTCTCCACACCCAACCAATCTCCCATGTGCTGGTTCTCACATTTTCATCTTCTCAGAATTTGTGCATCCAGTGTTGAAACACAAGTCCGTCTTCTATATTTCTATCATACCTGGTTTCTAAAACCCCCATGTTCTTTGTCTTTCCAACCTTTTATCTTGGAACAAATTCACGCCCACAG
The DNA here is from genome assembly GCA_003697995.1 of Taxidea taxus jeffersonii. Taxonomy (NCBI): domain Eukaryota; kingdom Metazoa; phylum Chordata; class Mammalia; order Carnivora; family Mustelidae; genus Taxidea; species Taxidea taxus. The sequence goes on along the minus strand of ML105167.1, from coordinate 15,645 downwards.
AAGGGCTGCAGAAATGGTTTGGTGAACCCTCGTATTACCTTTGCCCAGAGTCACCAATTGTTCATTTGCTGTCCTGTTTGCCTTCACTCACCCTCCCTAATATATACTAGTATTAATCATTGTGGCGCTAGATGGGAACAGCTTGCAGACAGCATGACCACTCACCCGTAAATACTTGAGTGCGCCCCTGCTAAGATTTATGACAGCCGCCCCCCCACCCAAGTCACAATCTGACTGCCACACTCAGGAAATGTAATACTGAATCAGTATTATTACCCGGGCTGCAGTCCCTGTGTATCCCCCCCGACCCCGCCCATCATCCCTGTAACATCTTGTGGCTGTGTTTTCCCTCCCTTCCTCTCTTCCAATCCAATCCAGACCCAAATGTTGCATTTCGTTGTCATGTCTCGTTAGAGTTCTTCAGTCTGGATCCATTCCTCTGCTTCTGTATGACTTTCGTGCCCCTGACACTTTTGAAGACAGGCTAGTTAGTAGAACAATCCTCAACTTGGGTTTATCCGATGTGTCCTCATGATTAGATTCAGGTGATGCACTTTTGGCCAGAATTCATGCAAGCGATGCAATGTGCTCCTCGGCCCATTATACCAGGAGGCCCATGACTCCCGCTTGTCCCACTACCAGTGATGTCCCCTTTAACCATTTGGTAAAGTTGGTGCTAAAATCCCCACTAAGCTAACATTTCTAACATCCCATAACTGTAGGATTCTAAGATTCTAATCTTTTTTTAAAAGATTTTATTTATTTGAGAAAGAGAGAGAGCATGCGGTGGGAGGAACAGAGGGAGAGGAACAAGCAGACTCCACACTGAGCGAGGACCCCGATGTGGGGCTCGATCTCACAGCCCTGAGATCATGACCTGAGCTGAAACCAAGAGTGAGACACTTAACCCACTGAGCCACCCAGGCGCCCCTAAGATTCTAATGGTAACATGCAAATATCACTAGCTAACTTGTGCTGAGTGCTTTCCTTGTCTTATAACTCAATCCTTGTAACACTGCCACAAGGTAGACGCTGTTATTAGCTCCACTTTACAGAGGAGGAACCTGAGGTTCAGAGGGCTGCAGATCTAACCGCTCGAGATCACACAAGCCAAGAGAGCGGTGAGACCCTGCTCAGAGCAGGTGGGCTCACAGGGCTAGGTGCCTCGGCTACCATGGACAGCGGCTCCGGGGAGGAAGGCTACAGCCACAAGGAGCCCCTTACCTGTCTCTTCCCAGGCTTGTCATCTGGTTCTCCCTCTTTGCCAGAACCTTGGGGTCTCTCTGATCCCCACCACCACCACCACCACACACACACACACACACACACACAGAGCTTAAGTTTTTTGGGAGAACTGGAGCCCAGTAACTGTTTCTTATGAAATTGATCACAGTAATGATAGAGAACACTCATGGATCATAGAACACCTTTCAGAAATGGGGCCACTGGTGCATGCTGAGATGGATTGGGAGGAGAAATTGTAGATTTTCAAGGTGCATTTACATCCCAGAGTCACTTTAATGCCTACAGCCCTGCCAGGAGCCCACTCATTCCCTGTCCCCCCAAAGTTTCACTCTGACCACTCTGCTGTCATTATCTCGTTTCTTCCCCTGCCCCATTATAGCGCATCTCACATATGTTCAGAGACTTACACAACTGATGCTCATTTAGGCCTAAGCCAGCTCATATCCTTCCCCTCCTCAGAGGCCCCCATGCTTCCCACCCTACTTGGAGTAAGCACCAAATTCCCAGCTGGGGACTCTGACATCTGTCCTGTTTCCTCTGTGCTGTCATCTCCCTCATCTCCTTCCCCCCACCCTTGCTCCCTCCACTGGAACCTTGCCTCCTTGCCTCCTTGCACACTTGCCTCCTCCTCACTTGCTGCTCCTGCCTCAGGACATTAGCACTGGCTGTTCCCTTTGCCAGGGATACTTTTCGCCAGATATCCTCCACCTGGCTTCCTCCCTTACCTCCCTCAAGTCTCTGCTCAATTGTCACCCCTCAGAAAAGCTTTTCCTGACATTCTAACACAACACCTCACTCCCTACCCTCCTTCCTCTGTTTTCCTCTATTTCTCTCCATAACACCATCACTGCCTGACATTTTATTATATGTTTGTTGTTTATCCATCTCTCTTTTTAAAAATCTATTAGAGAGAGAGAGAGTGAGAAAGAGAGAGGATGAAAGGGGGAGAGGGAGAGCAAGAAGCAGGCTTCCCACTGAGCAGGGAGCCCATGCGGGGCTCTATCCCGGGACCTTGGGATCATGACCTGAGCCGAAGGCAGACGCTCAACTGACTGAGCCACCCAGGCGCCCCTCTGATCTGGTTGTGCTGCTGTTTCCCCAACACTAAGAATAGTGCCTGGCACACAACAGCTGTTCAGTAAATATTTGTTGAATGAATGGACCGTAATTAAATTATTAAATGTGTAATTGTCACCACGATATGGCTCTCCCACAGGCCTGTGAATGTGGTGAGCCCTGTGAAGACAGGGCCTCTTCACTGCTCTGTCCCCAGCACCACCCAGAACAGGGCACAGAGGAGATGCTCAGGGAGTCTTTGTTAAATGAATGAATGACACCAAGTTAAGGAGTGTGGACGTTCTCTTGTGGGTACCCAGGAGGACTCAAAGGTTTTCATCAGAAGTGTGAATAAGGCCAGCTCTGGCCCCACATCCTGCTACTCCCAAGTGTGGCCCCTGTATCCTCGTGGGAGAGTCCACGTCTGAGGGAGCGACTTAGAAATGCAGTCTCGAAACCCAGAGCCGCTGAACCAGATCTGCATTTTAGCAAGATTTCCCAGGGGATCTGTTTGCCCATTAAGGTTGGAGAAGTGTGTTTATAGAACACTGCAGGCTCTCTCCACTCTGGGATTTTGCATGTGCTGTTCCCTCTGCCTGGAACATTCCTGTCCACTAGAAACTCCCCCAGGAAGCCGGCACTGATCTCATCTTCAACATGATTTAATGCTGGCGTTCCTAATCCTCATGGGTTCCATGAGGGAGGGACCGACTCTGTCTTGTTCCCCTTTTGCGGCCCCTTCCCTCCCACCTCGGAAGCCCACCCTGATTCATCCTCAGTATTATTTACGTAACGCCTGTCCATCCTCATACTTGGGAGTTTTCGGTGGCGCCCTTCCCTTCTCCAGGAAGCATGCCTTGACTCCCCTCCTTCCCAGAGGGGACCCACCTACACCCCCTTTCTTTCTCCCCCTCCCACCCCTCCCGCCGCAGTGAGGGCACGCTGGTGTTCAAGCCCGGCGAGACACAGAAGGAGCTGCGCATCGGCATCATCGACGACGACATCTTTGAGGAGGACGAACACTTCTTCGTGCGGCTGCTGAACCTGCGCGTGGGCGACGCGCAGGGCATGTTCGAGCCCGACGGCGGTGGGCGGCCCAAGGGACGGCTGGTGGCGCCACTGCTGGCCACCGTCACCATCCTGGACGACGACCACGCGGGCATCTTCTCCTTCCAGGACCGCCTGCTGCACGTGAGCGAGTGCATGGGCACCGTGGACGTGCGCGTCGTGCGCAGCTCGGGCGCGCGGGGAACCGTGCGCCTCCCGTACCGCACGGTGGACGGCACAGCGCGCGGCGGCGGCGTGCACTACGAGGACGCGTGCGGCGAGCTCGAGTTCGGCGACGACGAGACCATGTGAGCGCGCGGGAACCGGGAGAGAATGGGGCTCTGCGGGGAGATGGGGCGGGGCCGGAGACGTGGGCGCGGCCGACCAGTGGGCGAGCAGCAGGAGTGGGCGGGGTCGCGGGAAGGGGCCGGGCCTTGGCGGAGTTGGGGGGCGTGTCTTGTGGCGGGCGGGGCCTGAGTGGGGAGGCGGGGCACGGCTCAGAGAGGGGGCGGGACAGGGGCGAGGAGGGAGGAGACAGGAGTGATGGGGCGGGGCTAGGGGAAGGGACTGGGAGTGGGAGTGGGAAGGGCGGGGGAGAAAGAGGCTGGTTTGAGGCGAGGAGGGTGGACCCGGGGAAGTAGGGCCCGGTGAGGAGAGAGAGGGGAAGTAGGACAGAGGCCTGGGGAGAGGAGTGTGGAGGATTTAACTGGTGGCTAGTGGGGATGGAATGTGGCCTGAGGAGAGGGGCCTCGCGGACACGAGGGGGGCCCAGTCGAGGTGGGGCGGTGCCTCTGGAAACGGAGAAGCAGCAAGGCCTAAGGCGAAGGATGGTGCCTGGGTAGGGACCCAAGGAACTGGACGAGGACGGCGGAAGAAAGCGGGGCCTAAGGGGAGAGGGCGGGGCTTGGGGCGGGACTAGGGCAGGGGCGGAGCTTGTGGGTAGGCGGGCGCTTGAACCTGGGGAGAGGGCCGGACCCTTGAGGGAATGAGGGCTAGGCTTTGGGAAGAGACCGGGTGGGACTATGGGGGCCTGGGAAGGTAAGAGCAGGGCCTGAGGAGACCTGAAGACACTGGAAGACACTGGATTTGCAGAAGGCGGCGTGGGGTGTGGGGAAGTGCGCTGGGTACACACACACGCAACACACACGCTGGCACAGGCGGCATCACCAAGCCGCAGACACGCTCGCTAAATCACGGCGTCAGGGCTGGTCTCACGCCCAGACACCCGGCCACCCCTTACACAGATGCCCGAGTCTCCCCACTGTGTGCCTGCGGCCTCACGTCCGGCGCCGCCCGCCTGGGAGGCAGACAGCGCCTCCCGCTTTGCCGGAGCCCTGCCGCCCCCGCACGCCCGTCTGTCTCCCTGCGGCGGCCGCCCACGCTCCGCCCACCGAGCCCAGCCCCCACCGCGCTCCCTTCCCCCGCCCCCTGCTCCTCCTCCTCGCCTCTGTGCCTTGGCCTCGGCTCAGCTTCCCACCGCTCTCCCCGCCTCTCCGTCCCTGCGGTCGCGTCTCGCTCCCGGCAGTCTATCTCTGGGTCTCTGTTAATCTCTAGATCTAGGTCCTCGGTGTCTAGCTCTCTGACTCGGGTTATGTTTCAGTTACGGACTCTCCGCACCTTTCCATCTCTCTCTGTGTCTGGCTTGAGCTGAGAACTTGGGCTGAGGGCTGAGGGCACCATCCCAGGCCCCATCTATCACATTCAAGAGGCAGGGGCAATGGAGAAAGTTGTCTTTCTGCTCATTCCGGTCCTTCCTGTGGTCTAACCCGTTTCCCTCCTGCTGCTGCGACCCCACAGGCCCTCTCCTCCCCCACAGGGCTTCCCCAGGCTGGGACGCCCTCTGCTCCCGCCCCCACCCTCGCCCCCGCCCAAGCTTCCAGCTGTGGCTTCAGATGACAGAGAACAGGAGGCTAATTAGCGTTTAGGGAAACACATCCTTCCTCTCGCGGGCAGGCGCTAATTAGAGGTGCTTGGAAGCAGCCCGGCTGGAGAGGCGGCCCCAGGCAGGATCAACACCGAAGTGGAGGAGAGCCGCCCCGAGACGGGGTGGTGGGGAGAGAATGGGAGAGAAAGACAGAGACGGACAGGACGAGAGAGAGAGATGGAGAGACAGAGACTTTGATACAAAGGGAGAAAGAAATTGAGAAATTTGGGGAGAGAGGGCGCCAGGGAGATTGAAAGGCTACAATCCAGGAAGCCTGAAGGGAAGTGAGATGCGGGGAAGAAAGAGAGACCTTCTTCCTGAGAGAAACTCAGTGGGACTCAGGGAAGGAGAGGTCCTCTTGATGCGACAGAGAAAAGAGTCTGGGTCAGAGAGAGGCACAAGAGACAGGATACGAAGGAGACTGGTTCGAGATCAGCAGCTGCAGAGGGTGGGAGAGCGAGCGGGGTTTGCAGGAAACGGGAGGCAGGCATGAGGGTGACAGAGTGTCAGACTGGGGAGAAAGGCTGCTTCCTTTGATCTCAGGAAGTCCTGCCTTTGTCTAGCTCGAGTCCCTCTTGCTGTCCTCTGCCAGCTGGGTTTCTCCTCCCTGGGTCCCCTGAGGGCACGCTTGTCAGGGCGCCCGTTGGCACGCGTGTCACTGCGTGTCAGTCACCGCGTGTCAGCGGATCATGGCGTGTCTGCGAGAGAGGGAGCGTCGGAGGTGTGTGTGTGTATCACCCTGTCTGCCAGCGTGCCACCGGGTCGGCAGCTGTCTGCATGTCACAGTGTGTGAGAATGTCTCCAGAGACCCTGCTTCTTGCCACCGCGTTCCAGCACCTTGGACAGCTCCCAGCCGGCTCCTGAGGTTGGGGGCGGCCATTTCTTTTCACCCACAGAAAATTTAAAATATCCTGAGACCAGGAGGGGATGAGGGTGGAGGTGGGCATACGTCCCCACATGACTGTCTTGTGTGCATCTGTCTCAGCATGGGTGTCGCTGTGTCCTGTGCCTCCGTTTGTTGAGATGGGTCCATTGAGAGACTGTAGGATTGAGAGCCCCTTGCTTGAGTTGTGTTGACTTTGGCAATTCCATCCTATGGGCATTGAGAGACAGAGATGGGGAGAAAAGAACACAGATAAAGAAAGGCAGAGAGCTGGGGGAGAGCCTGAGACAGAGAGGGTCAGAGATGGAGAAAGAGAGAGACTGAAGGGAATAAAAATAAACAGACACCAAGAGGCATAATGAGGGAGATATAAGGAAGGAGAGTCTACATGGTACCATGGTGGGGCTCTGCAGGCTGGCGAAGTCGCGAGGCTGTGGTGGGGGTGTTGTGCTAACAGGCATCTGGTCTGTGTGATTTTGCCACTGCATAGGGAATGGCTGCGGGGTGCGATGGTGTGTGGGTGTGGGCGGTGTGATTGGTTGAGCTTCCTCTGCTGGGTGACTGTGTGGGCTGGGTGTTTGTGTTTCTGGGTTCTGGGGCCGGGCCTCGAGGTTCCTACAGCTGAAAGAGCTGTTAGTGGCAGGGCTGTGGGCTTTCTGGGGTTAGAGGGTCTTTGTGAGGGAGGGGGGTGGGTTATGTGCCTGGAGGGCACAAATAACTTCTGGCTCTTTCTCCCTAGTCACCCCCTGGGTTACCATAGCAGCGGGGATGCTGGGAAAATCAAATAGCACTTCCTTAACCCTCAGAACGTGGTCAGGACAGAGGGCAGGAAGCAGAGTGTCTCCTGAGCCGAAGGATTAGAGTTAACAAATGTTTCTGGAAGGCACACTATGTGCCAGGCACTGTTCTAGGTATTGGAGATACAGCAGCGAATGTAAAGGAACAAAGGTCACTGCCCCGGTGGAACTTACATCTTAATGTGAAGAAGCAAATGGCAAACCATAAATAAACAAACAAACAAGAAACAAAACACATTAGGTGGTTTGTTAGAAGGTGATACAGAACAAAGAAAACATAGAGCAGAGTAAGGGGGCCAGTGTGCTGGGGTCCGGGCAGGACTGGATTTCAAAATTAGAGAAGGTGGTGGGAGGGCACTTCAATGAGAAATTAATTTGAACAGAGATCCAGAGAAACTGAGGGAATGAGCCTGGGGAAGAGTGTTCTGGGTGGCCAGAACAGTCAGTGCAAAGGCCCTGAGGCACAAGTAGGCCTGGCATGCTCAAAGAACAGTGAGGAGGCCAGTGTAGCTGGAGTGGGTGAGCAAGGGGTTGTGGTGCAGGAGGCCCAAAAGAGCCACATTGCATGGGGCCTTGTGGGCCACTGTAAGGACTTTGGTTTTTATTTTGGCTGAGACATGTGACATGTGAACATTTTGAGCAGAGGAAGGACCTACTCTAACTTTGGTTTTATCAGGATCCTTCAGGTTGCTATTTAATAAACCTCAGCTTCCTTAGTTGTTTCCGGGCTTGTTTCTGTCAAGCAGGAATAATAGAGAGCCTGCCTGTGGGGGCAGTTGTGAGGATTAACTGAGATTAGGGAGCCTGGGATGGAGGGGTGCTCAAAATATGGGCCAGGGGGTGAGTTACCTGGGAATTTGGGGAGGGGCCTTATGCTGGGTGCTCTTCCTCCCCCTCCTCAGGAAAACTCTTCAGGTAAAGATAGTTGATGACGAGGAATATGAGAAAAAGGATAATTTCTTCATCGAGCTGGGCCAGCCGCAGTGGCTTAAGCGAGGGATTTCAGGTGAGGGGTGATGGGTGGGCTGTGGGAGAGGTAAGGGGTTCAGGGTGGGAGGACCCTTGGAGGCTCCATTAGTGGGTACTCCTTCAGGCTCATGGATCTGAGCTTCCCAGGGAAGCAATCTCACCTCTCTGTTCTCTCTCTCCTCAGCTCTGCTGCTCAATCAAGGTGAGTGGACTTAACTCTGGGCTATGACTGGAGGGGGGACACAGGAGGGAGGTCTCAGGGGAGGGTTCCAGTAGCTGGAGGCTGCTCCTCCAGGTCACATTTGAGACAAGTTAGAAGTGAGATAAGGGTAGATTCAGGGCTGGATGAGAGTTGGAACGGACCTCAGAGTTTGTAAGACCCTTTGAATTTGGAGGTACAATGGGGAGTTTGGAGGCCAAGGTCATGGTTTGGTTTGGTTTGGTTTGGTTTTCGAGAGAGAAAGAGAGAGTATATATTGGTGGGGAGGGTCAGAGGGAAAGGCTGAGAGAGAATCTTGGGCAGGCTCCACAGTGCAGAGCTCAGTGTGGGGCTTGATCTCATGACCCTGAGATCATGACCTGAGCTGAAATCAAGAGTTGGACACTCAACCGACTGAGCCATCAGGATCTCCAAGATCATGTTTTGTTTGTAGCTAAGGTTGGGAGAGTGGTAAGGCAGGATCCCATCTGGGTTTACGGTGTAGTCAGATTAGAATTGGAGTCAGATTTAGGTCAAAGCCTAGGTGTGGGTTTAAGGTAACTTTGGGGGACTTACGGTTCACACTGGGGCCAGAGTCAGAGATTGGGGTGGGGTGGAGGCAGTGGATTGAGGATAAGGGACAGAGTAGTTTTGGAGCTGAGATCAGAACCAGGGTTTGGGGATAGGATTCAGGTCAGACTAAAGATCATATTAGGGTAAGTAGTAGGAGCTTCCGTAATGAGTAGGCCCCAAATCCCAGTAGCTTAACACAGTAAAAGTCATTGCTGGCAGAGTTTTCTGAGACTGTTCCTGGTGGTGGTGACTTTCCACTGAGAATAGGGTTAAGTTGGTACTGCACTTGGACCAAAGGACCAACATGCTTTGGGGAGATGAGCTGCGGCTGGGTCTGGGTCCAAGATCTGTACCAAAAGTGGGAATCCCTTCTTTCCTCACCACCTCAGACACACTCAAGGATGTTTTTGAGAGCTTGGATGGTGATGATAATGATGACAGTGGTGATTTTAACGAAGGAAATACGCTTTGGGATTATTTGTTGTGTAGCAGGCACTATGCTAAGCACCACACATGAATTAACTTCATTAACCCTCACAAGCATCCATGAGGTAGCTATTGTCATTGTGCCTATTTTACAGACATGAACACTGAGGCACAGAGAATCCAAGGCATTGCCCAACGTCACACAGCTTCTTTAATATGAAGCCCAGAGCCCACCAGCTGAACTTCAGGGACCAACTGGGTCTTAGGCTGGGGAAGATGGTGGTCAGATGGGACACTGGGGCAGGCTAGGGGCATACCACCAAGGAGGCTTCCCAGAGGAGAGCAGACAGAGTTTTCTTTCTCAGTGGGAACAGGTAGCAAGGGCATCATGGGCCCAGTGAGGTGGGCCTCCTTGGTGTCTAACTCCCATCCTTCATGCTGCAGGAGATGGAGACAGGAAGCTGACAGCTGAGGAAGAAGAGGCTCGGAGGATAGCGGAGATGGGCAAGCCAGTTCTTGGGGAAAACTGCCGGCTGGAGGTCATCATTGAGGAGTCATATGACTTTAAGGTGACTTTCTGGGGCCCCAGCTTCCTCGAGTCATTTCCTTGGGGAGAGTCCAGGAGGAATCAACTGTTGGGGTCACAAGGGAGGGGTGGCCAGGGGTCCAAGACCATCCTCCCATCCTTCTGCTAGCACCATGGACAGCAACACTCCCTTTTCCTTTCTTGCTATGAACCGGGCTGTGGGGGGGTTGGGGACCCCTGAGCATGGGCTGTGAGCCTCAATCCCAGTGTTCCACAGGGAGCCTCAGGGGTGCCCTGAGGTGGCCATGGGCAATGATCTCTTCCCCATCCTTTCATCCTCAGAACACGGTGGATAAACTCATCAAGAAAACCAACTTGGCTTTGGTGATTGGGACCCATTCCTGGAGGGAACAGTTTTTAGAGGCCGTTACAGTGAGCGCAGGTAAGTGGGGAGGGAGGAGAAAGGAGAGGGAGAGAGGGATGGGGAGACAGGAGGACGGGGAGGGAGACAGAAAGAGGGATGAGAAGGACAACACAATAGAGAAGAGAAAGAACAAGAAAGAAAGAGGGAAAGACAGAAGAAAAGATAAGGAATGGATACAAACAGGAGAGATAGACACACAAAGAGAGATGCACGGAGAATCACAGAGAAAGGCAGAGACGTGGAGAGAGCACGAGAGATGTAGAGTGAAGTGCCTACACTGCAGAAGGCCAGAGACAGAGAGACGGAGAGACATGAAGAGAAAGACCTCAGGAGGGGTGGAGGGGGAGAGCTTCCGGCAGGAGCCGTCTGGCAGGGCTTTCTCATCAGACAGCCCCAGGGTGGGACCAGGTTACAAGTCTTGGCCTCCCGGACAGCCTGGATTCCTCTGTTGCCATGGAGATGGTCACCAGGGCGCCCAGCTCTCTCCCACCTGTGCTGGTTTCCCTCCTTAGGTCTCGGGCGGGCCCACACTGCCCCCCTGTGGCCAGAGACACCATGACACTTGGATTCACAGACTCGATCCCTGAGACCAACAACACTGGCCCTTTGTGATATGAATTGGGGAAACTGAGGCCCAGAGGCAGAGGAGGGACTGGCCTGAAGTCCCACAAGGAATTCAGAAAGAGCTGAGGTGGAGCTCAAGGCTTCTGTCCCTTATATAACATCAGATTTCCTTCAGGGAGGCCTAACTGGTAGGAATTGAAAATACACCAGGAACTGTGGTTGTTGGGTGGGATCAAAAGAAACCAGGCTTCGGGGATGGAAAAGTACCAGGTAGCAGAGCTGCAGACACCAGTTCAGAGGCCTAATAGAACCGAAATGGTGTCTCTCTCTGAAGCCACATTCCTTCAGTATCTGTTTTGGAGGGATCTTCTGGACTCAGCCCTGTGTAGGACAGTGCTGGGGACAAAGAGATAACCATGACAGTTTGGGCCCTGTTCTCACAGAGCTCACCATCCAGCAGGGGAGACAGTGACAACCCAGAGTGGGCAGGGCTGGGACAGGGGACCCGATGTGGCTGTGGGAGCCCAGATAGGGTGTTGACCCAGCCTGAAGGTCAGGGAGGGCTCCCTGCAGGAGGAGGTTTCTGAGCTGAGTCTTCACATTGGAATAGGAGTTAGCCAGGAGGAGAGAGGAGACAGGGAGATGTTCTAGGTAGAGGAGAAACGAGAGTCTGGAAGTCAGCTGGGTCATGGCACAGTTTGTGGGGGAAAAGTGGGGTGATGAGTTTCAGGCATGAAGAAGCAGCAAGGGATGAGGCTGGAGGTGGGCAGAGTCCAGACTGTGCAGATCCCCACAGGCCACAGTAGGGAGCTTGGGTGTCATTTCAGTTCATGGGGGCCCGTGGAGCAGTCTCAGTGGGGAAGCTCCAGGAGCCTGTGGAAGGAAGAAGGAGAGGCTGGGGTGGGACATGATGATGTGATGAGGAATTGAACCTCCCATCCAAGAAAGCTGGGGAGTTGCAGCCCACCCTCCGGGCTTAGTGAAAAGAAGGCGTGAGATGGTGGTCACGGAGAGCCACTGTGAGTCACCCAGTGGGTCTGTGGAAAGCAACAGATGAGATCGGAGGAAAGAGTTGGGGGGGGAAGGGGACGCCAGACCAGTAATAAGTAATCATCCTGATGGTGACAGCGATGACGGAGACTGTGGAGTGCCAGGCAGCTGGGAAGTCCATTTCCTGTATGACCTCATTTAACCAATGTTTCCCAAGCATCTGGCTCAGTGTTTGATCATTTTACACTTTGTTCAACAAATGCCTTTCAATCCTTGAGGCTCTGAGGAGAAGGGCGGTTCTCCCCTCCTTGGAGGATGAATCGTGTCCCGTCTGGCACATAGAGGTGCTTCTGTCTCACATCCTTTCCATCCCTGCCTGAACTGTAAGCTCTTTGCAGGGCAGCCTTGGTTTGCAGCATCTGTGACTCTCCCCAGGCACTAGAAGGGGCTTCCAACATTAACCATCACACTGGAGGTGGGCTAGGCTGCAGGCAGAGTTCCTTCTGGGGCCCTCCTCCGGAGGCTCAGAGAGGTTAGGACGCTGGTTTAAGATCACACAGGAGCTTCAGGGTTTGACACCAGAGAGGTAGCCCCAGAGCCACGGACATAACCACGAGGCTCCCTCCATGAGAAAGGCCGAAGAAGACGGGAAAGGCCAGAGAAGTAAGCAGAGGTCAGAGCCTGCGCGTTCTCGGATGCCAAGCGCAGGAGTGTGGGCCTGGGTCTAAGGGCAGTAGGAAACCAAGGCAGGACCTGAATCAGGGCAGGAAAAGCCCCCAAGAGATGCAATGATAGCAGCCCCTTCCCTCCCAAGAGTGTGTTCTCCCCGCTCTGACTTTGGCCACTTCTCACTGTAGCCAATTAGAAATTCATTCAGCAGCAAACACCAGAAAACTCAACCACGGTGGCTTGTGCACACTAGAGTTTCTTTTTCTCACAGAACAAAGAAATCTGGAGGAGGTGATAAAGAGTTGGCAGCTCAGTAACATACTTAAATGCCCAGGCTCCTTCTTTATTTCTCTCTCTCCCACTTTCAGCGGTTTGCCCTCATGGTTGCAAGATGGCTGCCACACCTCCAGGTGTCGAGTTCACATTCCAGGCAGGCAGAAAGAGGAAGCAGGGAAGCAAGGAGGGTTACACGGTTCATTATCGGCATCCTTCCATCTGTTGGCTACTCGAGTCACTCACTACTGCTCATTCATCGCTTCAAGCTTCTCAGTTTAGGGCAAAGTAGACAAAACATAGCATCTGTGCTTTCCTGTTACAAATCAAAAGCAGGTGAAATTCCATCACAGTACGTGACACACACAACTGTAACAGTGAGTGAGGCATCCTGGACGAGGTTCAGCCAAACAGATCCGTAACACTGTGCCCGTGTCAGGAAAGCTGGAGCCTTCCAGAAACCCTCTGTTTAGGTCTCATTGCCAGACTGGGTCATATGGCCCCTGCTGCAAGGGATTGTGGGAAAGCAAGTATTTAGCTGAGGACAGAACTGCCACTAGCTGCAAGGAGTTCCGGGAAAGTGAGTATTTTATCCGAGGACGCAGCTGTTGCTAGTCTGCGGGGATTCTGGGAACGTGAATAATGTTAGCTGGGTGTCTGGTGTGCTCTAGCTGCAAAGGATTCTGGGACAGCAAGCACCATTAGCTGAGTATGCGGCTAGGGTTAGCTGCAGTCAATCAGAAGTCACTATTTGTAGCTACAGAAATGTCTGTCTGTAGATGGTAGCTAAAAAGGCTTCTGAGAAAGAGACTCTTTTTATAGCTAGGGATGTGGCCACCTCTAGCAGCAAGGGATCCTAGCAAGCCTGATATTTTTAGCCTGGCGCGCAGCCTCTAGCTTCAAGGGATTCTGGAAAAGTGAGTATTTTTTTTTCTGGGCCCGTATAATCTCCTAGCTGCAAGGGACTCTGGGAAAGCGGTTAGTTTTATGGAATTCGCTGCCTGGAAATTGCCCCAAATGGGAGGGGTCTGCAGGCGAGGAAGGAGGAGGCATGGGTGTGTGCCCCAGCTGGGTCGTGTGCCCACAGGGGACGAGGAGGAGGAGGAGGACGGGTCCCGGGAGGAACGGCTGCCTTCCTGCTTTGACTACGTCATGCACTTCCTGACGGTGTTCTGGAAGGTGCTATTCGCCTGTGTGCCCCCCACTGAGTACTGCCACGGCTGGGCCTGCTTCGGCGTCTGCATCCTGGTCATCGGCCTGCTCACCGCGCTCATCGGGGACCTGGCCTCCCACTTTGGCTGCACCGTTGGCCTCAAGGACTCTGTCAATGCTGTAGTCTTCGTGGCCCTGGGCACCTCCATCCCTGGTAACCCCCTGGGAAACTGCGTGTCCGGGGAGAGTCTCAGAGACGTCAGACAATAGAACCTAAAAGAAAGGTTCTGCAGATATCGGGGGTGGGATGAAACCCATCATACAGAACCCATATGGTGGGCCCCACAGAGATATGATGGTGGGTTCCATAGAAAGAAGGAGGCGGGGCATTGAAGGGAAAGGTAGGAGAGGGTTCCCACAGAAATAAGGTGGGACTTCATAGGTACCATTTAGTGGGTACCATAGAAACAAAATGTTAATTACCTTCCCCTGGAGAAACCACGTGGAAGATTCCATCAAGCCATATTGGTGGGCATGACAGGAACGAGGCCAATGAGTCTCAAAGCTTTAAGTAAGATGAGAGGGCAGAGTGGAAACCAGACGTTGGAGGCGGGGTGCCATGGAAATAAGACAGTAGAGCCTCAAAGACTAGTGTATGTCCCATGGAAACACAATGGCCATGATCCCCTCTTCCCAAATAAGCCCGAGGGAGGGTCCCTTAGAAACCAAGTGGCCCAGACAGAAATTCTTACAGGAGTGGGAAGACCAGATGTGGGGAGCCCGACACCTTTTATTTTTTTCCCCACGTGGATATGTTCATTCGTCAGGTGGTGGCGCTGTAGGCCTAGAAAGCAGGTGGCGGGTCCCGCAGCCTACAGTGAATGGTTCTCCGAGGCCCGCATTCCCCCGGGGTGGGGGTGGGGGGGATTGACAGCCACAGCGTCGCGTGCGGATGGAAACTGACCCTTATTTTGTCCAGCCTGGTGGCAATGGGACGATTGGGCCAACAGGAAGTAGGCGGTGGATTCATGCGATGCAGAGTGGTTCCTATGGAAAGCAGCGAGCCCCATCGAAAGTAGGCAGCAGGCCCCATAGAATGCAGATACGCCCCCTCCCCAAATCAAACAGTGAGTCCATAGAAAGCAGGCAGCGGATGGCATAGAAAGTAGGTAGCGGACACCACTGAATGCAGACAAGCCCCCTCTAAAGCAGGCAGCGAGTTCCCTAGAAAGCAGGGAGCTGGTTCCGGGAGAGCAAGCGTAGGGAAGGTGACCCACTTGGCCTCCCGGGTAGGTCAAGTCGAAGGGGCCGAGCTGCAGCCGTGGGAGGCGGGTACGGCCCGCCGCACGGTCTGGCTCCTCCCCGCACAGGGATGGCGTCGGGTCTTGGGGAAAGCAGGCGGCGGGGACCGGCCGAGCCCCCCACTGACCGCTGTGTGTCGGCCCCCGCAGACACGTTCGCCAGCAAGGTGGCGGCGCTGCAGGACCAGTGCGCGGACGCGTCCATCGGCAACGTGACCGGCTCCAACGCCGTGAACGTGTTCCTGGGCCTGGGCGTGGCCTGGTCGGTGGCCGCCGTGTACTGGGCGGTGCAGGGCCGCCCGTTCGAGGTGCGCACCGGCACGCTGGCCTTCTCCGTCACGCTCTTCACCGTCTTCGCCTTCGTGGGCATCGCCGTGCTGCTGTACCGCCGCCGGCCGCACATCGGGGGCGAGCTGGGCGGCCCGCGCGGCCCCAAGCTCGCCACCACCGCGCTCTTCCTGGGCCTCTGGTTCCTCTACATCCTCTTCGCCAGCCTCGAGGCTTACTGCCACATCCGGGGCTTCTAGGGTACCCCCACCCCCCGCCCTAGAGACTCGGCTGCCCCCGCTCCGGACCCGCGTCTCCTTCGTCCTCCAGAGACTCAGCCTCCTCTCCTGGGACTCAGCC